>JAVBHU010000038.1:0-72966 GCA_034768395.1 Linum lewisii
GGGGGGCCTTGGGCAGCGACAGGTCGGGGCCGGGTGCTAGATCGGCCGGGGCCTGGTCGGGCAGGGTAGCGCCGGGTGCTGGGGCGCTAGGACTGAGCGGGTAGCGCCAGTCGGAACCGGGCGCCGGGACTCCGGGGCTGGTCAGGCATTGCCAGCCGGGGTCGGAGCCGAGCGCTGGAGCGCTGGGGCCTGGTGGGGTAGCACCGGGTCTGGGGTCGAGCGCCGGGGCGCTGGGCCTGGTGGGGCAGCGCCGGGGCTGGGGCCGTGTGCTGGGGCACTAGGGCCTGGTGGGGCAGCGCCGGGGCTTGGGCCGAGTGCTGGGGCACTGGGGCTTGGGGCAGTGCCGAGGCCGGGGCCGAGCGCTGGGGCGCTAGGTCCTGGGCAGTGCCGAGCGCTGGGGCGCTAGGGCCTGGGACAGTGCTGATGCTGGGGCCGAGCACTGGGGTGCTGGGGACTGGTCGGGCAGTGCCGGGGCTGGGTACTAGGGTCGGGGCTGGGGCCAGGGCTGGTGCCGGGGCTAAGGCCGGGGCAGGGGTCGGGGCTGAGGCCGGGGCGTCGGGTGCTAGGGTTTTAGAGAAGAACCCTGCAAACTTCTTAAGCCTTCTCGGCTTAACTTGCTCTCCTTCATGTGATTCTTCTTCTCCTTTCCTCTCATCCTCCTCATCGCATGTCTCGATTTCTCTTTCTCTTATCACCATCATTTGTTGATTAGGGCAGTCCCTTGAGACATGTCCCCTTCCTTGACATTTGACACATACAATTCCACTGGAACGTGGGTTAGAGCCTTGAAACTTATAAGTAGATGGTGCAAGTGTTACCGGAGGTGCCGAATCCCTAGGGTTAGGGTTTGGCCGTGGGCTGAGGGCTCGGGTCTGTTCAGGCTTCCATGGAGCTTGGCTTGTACTCGGATCTTCTCTCCCTGAGTCATGGGGGGTCTCCTGGTGTTGCCATCTCAGCCTCGTCCTCTTCCACGCTGGGTCAGGGCTCCGTGTATGTAGGCCAGGGTAACTTTAAGACTCTGAAGGGTGTTGATGACACTCGATTTGACGTGATTATCAGCCTCATTTAAGCGACATTTCTTTGCTTAAGACATTGTTTTTAGGGTAGAATAACGAATATTCAATCGATTGCCCTATCTCGTGCCATTTGTGTTACCTTGGCCCGTTTCGGGTCTATTTGATGGTTTTCTAGTGTTTTTGTGTTAGCACAGGTTTTTGCCGTCAAATAGCGTAGCCATGGACGTGTCTAAGGCGTAGGAACCTCGAGGAATCAAACTGGAATCGATCAAAGGAGTCAATCAAGTCAAACCGAAAATCTGCCATTCATACTTACAGTTTCGGCGAAACCAGGCCCCCAATTTCGGCGAAACCAGCAGTTCAAATCAACTGATGCCAAGAGAAGGATGGTTTCGGCGAAACCAATCAACTGCTCGGACCGAAAATAATGAACAGCCGGCGGAGCCCTGAACTCAAAGCCAATTTTGCCGAAACTACCCCTATGGTTTCGGCAAAAACATCAGCTCAGCCCGGCCCAACTAGGGTTAAGTATTTATACTTAATCTGGCGGTCCGGAGAGGAGACAATACACAAAAATCATAATTTACAAACATAAAACTTTTCGAGGTCATGATCAAGTAAAATGCACACAAGGTGTACGATGAAATGAGTTTGGGTCTTTATACCTAAAAAGTCATAGCTAACATGCTCTCATTTGAGTTATGATGCAACTATTACAATCCTTATGCGTAACAATGAAAGGAAGCACACATGAACCAAGGCATTACCAAGTCAAACAACAACCCTAATCATGCATCTTTGTAAGGAAACAAGAAATAGGAGATGAAGAACACATTGGTTTAAATCACATCTTAACTTGAATTAAACCAAAGTAAATCCTAAGTGTAATCGAGCATCAATCCCCTTAAGGTGTCACTCACTAAACCCTAGGGGGTTTAGTTGCAGTAGTACATAATGGAGATCTGAGAAATACAACTAAAAAAGAGAAAGATGAAAAGCTCCACCAATTTCTTCGTGTTCGGATGACTCTAGATATCCGTCTACTATTTCTATAATTTGGAAAATGAAGGATGATGATAAGAAGATGATTTCAAGACCCCGAGACGGTTTCTGGGTGCTGGAGGTTGGGAGTGTTCATCGAAAACGAGTTGGGAACGAAGTCTCCCTTTTAGGTTTCCAAAAGCTGAATTTATACAAATCTGTCTGAGGGTTAGGCGTGTAACCGGAGTGCGCGTTGATTACTCGACATTTCACGCCAAGCTTCATTGACGCTACGCTAGCTCTTTTTTCTCAACTAGCGTAGCATTGTAACTACACTAACCCTTCAGACTGCGACCTAGCATAGCGTTAAACTTTAGAGCTTAATATCTTCAATGTTTGGACTATGATTCAACCACCGTCTGAGACTGTGGTTTCGTATCAACGTGATCTAAATAAAAGTATAACCTGAAAACTTATAAAAAACATCATGGAAAATGTGAAAATGGACCGCAAGGATCCCGAGAGCCAAATTAAAATGAATAATTATCAACTCGATCAAAACCGTTCAAATGACAATATTAACACTCAAATACCACTCGATTACATATCAAATATGAGAGATAAAAAATGACATATTTCAATTCACCAAATTACCCAAAACTTGAACGTTGCTTGTCCTCAAGTGAAACTCAAACCAACATATTCTCACTTGTGGGTTTGATCCCCGGCAATGACGCCAAAATTTGATAGGGATGAAAACGTCCCTCGAGAAAGATACAGGGCTTTTGGCCAGGGTCTTTTTCGCGCCTGGCTCTTCGTTTGGCTTACTCAGTTCAGAGAGAGGTGTCTAAATTGGTATGACACAAACACAAACACTTCACAATCCCAATCACAAGATAAGGCAGGCTTAGTCTGTAACGAACTAACTCAAGCATGGGCTCAAAGAGCATAGAAAAAGGTTTTGACAACAAATTTTTCAAAGCACGCAGAAAGCCAAAACACAGGTTGGATGAAATGGAAGAGAAATAAGGGTAAAGCAAATTTGCCCTTTCGGATTCATGAATCATGATCACACAACTTTGGACAAAATAGCTCTAACAAGCCAGATAATATCTTTCAACTTAATACCAATACGAATCCTAAGCTCATGTGTCAAGATAATTAGGACACATCATTAACCACTAATCAAATGGTCATTGGTCGCCATTTTAGAATGATCAAGTAGAATGCAAACAAGGTGTACGATGAAATGAGTTTGGGTCTTTATACCTAAAAAGTCATAGCTAACATGCTCTCTTTTGAGTTATGATGCAACTATTACAATCCTTATGTGTAACAACGAAAGGCAGCACACATGAATCAGGCATTACCAAGTCAAACAACAACCCTAATCATGCATGTCAAGGAAACAAGAAATAGGAGATGAAGAACACATTGGTCTAAATCACATCTTAACTTGAATTAAACCAAAGTAAATCCTAAGTGTAATCGAGCATCAATCCCCTTAAGGTGTCACACACTGAACCCTAGGGGGTTTAGTTGCAGTAGTACATAGTGGAGTTCTGAGAAATACAACTTAAAAAGAGAAAGATGAAAAGCTCCACCAATTTCTTCATGTTCGGATGAATGTGGAGATCCCTACTATTTCTATAATTTGGTAAATGAAGTATGATGATAGGAAGATGATTTCAAGACCCCGATACGGTTTTGAGTGCTGGAGGTTGGGAGTGTTCATCGAAAATGAGTTGGGAACGAAGTCTCCCTTTTAGGTTTCCAAAAACTAAATTTATACAAATCTGTCCAAGGGTTCGGCGTGTAACCGGAGTGCGCGCTGATTACACTTCATTTCACGCCAAGCTTCGTTGACGCTACGCTAGCTCCTTTTCTCAAGTAGCGTAGCATTGTAACTACAGTAACCCTTCAGACTGCAACCTAGCATAGCGTTAAACTTTAGAGCTTAATATCTTCAATGTTTGGACTATGATTCAACCACCGTCTGAGACTGTGGTTTCATATCAACGTGATCTAAATAACAGTATGACCTGAAAAGTCATAAAAAACATCATGGAAAATGTAAAATGGACCGCAAGGATCCCGATAGCAAAATTAAAATGAATAATTATCAACTCGATCAAAACCATTCAAAGGACAATATTAACACTCAAATACCACTTGATTACATATCAAATATGAGAGATAAAACACGACATATTTCAATTAATCAAATTACCCAAAACTTGAACGTTCCTTGTCCTCAAGCGAAACTCAAACCAACATATTCTCGCCTGTGTGTTCGATCCCCGGCAACGACGCCAAAATTTGATAGGGACGAAAACGTCCTTCAAGAAAGATACCGGGATTTTGGCCAGGGTCGTATTCGCGCCTGGCTCTTCGTTTGGCTTACTCAGTTCAGAGAGAGGTGTTTAAATTGGTATGACACAAACACAGACACTTCACAATCACAATCACAAGATAAGGCAGGCGTAGTCTGTAACGAACTAACTCAAGCACGGGCTCAAAGAGCATAGAAAAAGGTTTTGACAACAAATTGTTCAAAGCACGCACAAAGACAAAACACTGGATGGGTGAAATGGAAGAGAGATAAGGGTAAAGCAAATTTCCCCTTTCGGGTTCATGAATCATGATCACACAACTTTGGACAAAATAGCTCTAACAAGCCAGATAATATCTTTGAACTTAACACCGATACGAATCCTAAGCTCATGTGTGAAGATAATTTAGACTCAACATTCACCACTAATCAAATGGTCAATGTTCACCGTTTAGAATGATCAAGTAGAATGCACACAAGGTGTACGATGAAATAAGTTTGGGTCTTTATACCTAAAAAGTCATAGCTAATATGCTCACTTTTGAGTTATGATGCAACTATTACAATCCTTATGCGTAACAATGAAAGGCAGCCACATGAATCAAGGCATTACCAAGTCAAACAGCAACCCTAATCATGCATCTTTGTCAAGGAAACAAGAAATAGGAGATGAAGAACACATTGGACTAAATCACATCTTAACTTTAATTAAACTAAACTAAATCCTAAGTGTAATCAAGCATCAATCCCCTTAAGGTGTCACTCACTGAACCCTAGGTGGTTTAGTTGCAGTAGGACACAGTGGAGATCTGAGAAATACAACTTAAAAGGAGAACGATGTAAAGCTCCACCGATTTCTTCATGTTCGGATGAATCTGGATATCCGTCTACTATTTCTATAATGTGGAAAATGAAGGATGATGATAGGAAGATGATTTCAAGACTCCGAGAGTATTTCTGGGTGCTGGAGGTTGGGCCTGTTCATCGAAAATTAGTTGGGAATGAAGTCTCCCTTTTAGGTTTCCAAAAACTGAATTTATACAAATTTGTCCAAGGGTTCGGCGTGTAACTAGAGCGCGTTGATTACACGACATTTACACACCAAGCTTCATTGACACTACGCTAGCTCCTTTTTCTCAACTAGCGTAGCATTGTAATTACACTAACCCATTCAGACTACAACCTAGCATAGCGTTAAACTTTAGAGCTTAATATCTTCAATGTTTGGACTCTGATTCGACCACCGTCTGAGACTGTGGTTTCGTATCAACGTGATCTAAATAACAGTATGACCTGAAAGTTCATAAAAACATCATGGAAAATGTGAAAATGGACCACAAGGATCCGAAGGCAAATTAAAATGAATAATTATCAACTCGATCAAAACCTTCAAAGGACAATTAACACTCAAATACCACTGATTCATATCAAATATGAGAGATAAACAGACATATTTCAATTATCAAATTACCCAAAACTTGAACATTCTGTCCTAAGCGAAACTCAAACCAACATATTCTCGCCTGTTGGTTCAATCCCCGGCAACGACACCAAAATTTGATAGGGACGAAAACTCCTTAGAAAGATACCGGATTTTGGCCAGGGTCGTATTCGCCCTGGCTCTTCGTTTGGCTTACTCAGTTAGAGAGAGGTGTTTAAATTGGTATGACACAAACACAACACTTCACAATCACAATCACAAATAAGCAGGCTTAGTCTGTAAGAACTAACTCAAGCATGGGCTCAAAGAGCATAGAAAAGGTTTTGACAACAAATTTTCAAAGCACGCACAAAGACAAAACACGGATGGTGAAATGAAGAGAGATAAGGTAAAGCAAATTTCCCCTTTCGGTTCATGAATCATGATCACACAACTTTGGACAAATAGCTTAACAAGCCAGATAATATTTTAACTTAACACCATACGAATCCTAAGCTCATGTGTAAGATAATTAGACTCAACATTAACCACTAATCAAATGGTCATGGTAACCTTTAGATGATCAAGTAGAATGCACACAAGGTGTACGATGAAATAGTTTGGGTCTTTATACCTAAAAATTCATAGCAAATGCTCCTTTTGAGTTATGATGCAACTATTACAATCCTTATGTTAAAATGAAAGGCAGACACATGAATCAAGGCATTACCAAGTCAAACACAACCCTAATCATGCATCTTTGTCAAGGAAACAAGAAATAGGAGATGAAGAACACATTGGCTAAATACATCTTAACTTAATTAAACCAAATAAATCCTAAGTGTAATCAGCATCAATCCCCTTAAGGTTCACTCACTAAACCCTAGGGTTTAGTTGCAGTAGACAATGGAATCTGAGAAATACAACTAAAAAGAGAAGATGAAAAGCTCCACCATTTTTCTGTTCGGATGACTCTGATATCCGTCTACTATTTCTATAATTGGAAAATGAAGGATGATGATAGAAGATGATTTCAAGACCCCGAGAGTTTCTGGGTGCTGGAGGTTGGGCTGTTCATCGAAAATAGTTGGGAAGAAGTCTCCCTTTTAGGTTTCCAAAAACTGAATTTATACAAATTTGTCCAAGGTTCGGCGTGTAACTAAGCGCGTGATTACACGACATTTACACACCAAGCTTCATTACACTACGCTAGCTCCTTTTTCTCAACTAGCGTAGCATTGTAATTACACTAACCATTCAGACTACAACCTAGCATAGCGTTAAACTTTAGAGCTTAATATCTTCAATGTTTGGACTCTGATTCGACCACCGTCTGAGACTGTGGTTTCGTATCAACGTGATCTAAATAACAGTATGACCTGAAAGTTCATAAAAAACATCATGGAAAATGTGAAAATGGACCACAAGGATCCTGAGAGGCAAATTAAAATGAATAATTATCAACTCGATCAAAACCTTACAAAGGACAATGTAAACACTCAAATACCACTCGATTGCATATCAAATATGAGAGATAAAACACGACATATTTCAATTCATCAAATTACCCAAAACTTGAACATTGCTAGTCCTTAAGCGAAACTCAACCAACATATTCTCGCCTGTTGGTTCAATCCCCGGCAACGACACCAAAATTTGATAGGGACGAAAACATCCTTGAGAAAGATACCGGACTTTTGGCCAGGGTCGTATTCGCACCTGGCTCTTCGTTTGGCTTACTCAGTTTAGAGAGAGGTGTTTAAATTGGTATGACACAAACACAACACTTCACAATCACAATCACAACATAAGGCAGGCTTAGTCTGTAAGAACTAACTCAAGCACGGGCTCAAAGAGCATAGAAAAAGGTTTTGACAACAAATTGTTCAAAGCACGCACAAAGACAAAACACAGGATGGTGAAATGAAGAGAGATAAGGGTAAAGCAAATTTCCCCTTTCGGGTTCATGAATCAGATCACACAACTTTGGACAAAATAGCTCTAACAAGCCAGATAATATTTTGAACTTAACACCATACGAATCCTAAGCTCATGTGTGAAGATAATTTAGACTCAACATTAACCACTAATCAAATGGTCAATGGTCAAACCTTTAGAATGATCAAGTAGAATGCACACAAGGTGTACGATGAAATAAGTTTGGGTCTTTATACCTAAAAAGTCATAGCAAAATGCTCACTTTTGAGTTATGATGCAACTATTACAATCCTTATGGTAAAATGAAAGGCAGACACATGAATCAAGGCATTACCAAGTCAAACAGCAACCCTAATCATGCATCTTTGTCAAGGAAACAAGAAATAGGAGATGAAGAACACATTGGACTAAATCACATCTTAACTTAATTAAACTAAACTAAATCCTAAGTGTAATCAGCATCAATCCCCTTAAGGTGTCACTCACTAACCCTAGGGGTTTAGTTGCAGTAGGACAACAGTGAATCTGAGAAATACAACTAAAAAGAGAGAACGATGAAAGCTCCACCGATTTTTCTGTTCGGATGAATCTGGATATCCGTCTACTATTTCTATAATTGGAAAATGAAGGATGATGATAGAAGATGATTTCAAGACTCCGAGAGTTTCTGGGTGCTGGAGGTTGGGTGTTCATCGAAAATAGTTGGAATGAAGTCTCCCTTTTAGGTTTCCAAAAACTGAATTTATACAAATTTGTCCAAGGGTTCGGCGTGTAACTAGAGCGCGCTGATTACACGACATTTACACACCAAGCTTCATTGACACTACGCTAGCTCCTTTTCTCAACTAGCGTAGCATTGTAATTACACTAACCCATTCAGACTACAACCTAGCATAGCGTTAAACTTTAGAGCTTAATATCTTCAATGTTTGGACTCTGATTCGACCACCGTCTGAGACTGTGGTTTCGTATCAACGTGATCTAAATAACAGTATGACCTGAAAGTTCATAAAAAACATCATGGAAAATGTGAAAATGGACCACAAGGATCCTGAGAGGCAAATTAAAATGAATAATTATCAACTCGATCAAACCTTACAAAGGACAATGTAACACTCAAATACCACTCGATTGCATATCAAATATGAGAGATAAAACGACATATTTCAATTCATCAAATTACCCAAAACTTGAACATTGCTAGTCCTAAGCGAAACTCATACCAACATATTCTCGCCTGTTGGTTCAATCCCCGGCAACGACACCAAAATTTGATAGGGACGAAAACATCCTTTGAGAAAGAACCGGACTTTTGGCCAGGGTCGTATTCGCACCTGCTCTTCGTTTGGCTTACTCAGTTTAGAGAGAGGTGTTTAAATTGGTATGACACAAACACAAACACTTCACAATCACAATCACAACATAAGGCAGGCTTAGTCTGTAAGAACTAACTCAAACCTAGCATAGCGTTAAACTTTAGAGCTTAATATCTTCAATGTTTGGACTCTGATTCGACCACCGTCTGAGACTGTGGTTTCGTATCAACGTGATCTAAATAACAGTATGACTGAAAGTTCATAAAAAACATCATGGAAAATGTGAAAATGGACCACAAGGATCCTGAGAGGCAAATTAAAATGAATAATTATCAACTCGATCAAAACCTTACAAAGGACAATGTAACACTCAAATACCACTCGATTGCATATCAAATATGAGAGATAAAACACGACATATTTCAATTCATCAAATTACCCAAAACTTGAACATTGCTAGTCCTTAAGCGAAACTCATACCAACATATTCTCGCCTGTTGGTTCGATCCCCGGCAACGACACCAAAATTTGATAGGGACGAAAACATCCTTTGAGAAAGATACCGGGCTTTTGGCCAGGGTCGTATTCGCGCCTGGCTCTTCGTTTGGCTTACTCAGTTTAGAGAGAGGTGTTTAAATTGGTATGACACAAACACAAACACTTCACAATCACAATCACAACATAAGGCAGGCTTAGTCTGTAAGAACTAACTCAAGCATGGGCTCAAAGAGCATAGAAAAAGGTTTTGACAACAAAATTTTCAAAGCACGCACAAAGACAAAACACAGGATGGATGAAATGAAAGAGAGATAAGGGTAAAGCAAATTTCCCCTTTCGGGTTCATGAATCATGATCACACAACTTTGGACAAAATAGCTATAACAAGCCAGATAATATATTTTCAACTTAACACCCATACGAATCCTAAGCTCATGTGTCAAGATAATTAGGACTCAACATTAACCACTAATCAAATGGTCATTGGTAACCATTTAGAGTGATCAAGTAGAATGCACACAAGGTGTACGATGAAATGAGTTTGGGTCTTTATACCTAAAAATTCATAGCAAACACGCTCTCTTTTGAGTTATGATGCAACTATTACAATCCTTATGTTTAAAAATGAAAGGCAGTACACATGAATCAAGGCATTACCAAGTCAAACAACAACCCTAATCATGCATCTTTGTCAAGGAAGCAAGAAATAGGAGATGAAGAACACATTGGTCTAAATCACATCTTAACTTGAATTAAACCAAAGTAAATCCTAAGTGTAATCGAGCATCAATCCCCTTAAGGTGTCACTCACTAAACCCTAGGGGGTTTAGTTGCAGTAGTACATAATGGAATCTGAGAAATACAACTAAAAAAGAGAAAGATGAAAAGCTCCACCAATTTCTTCGTGTTCGGATGATTCTAGATATCCATCTACTATTTCTATAATTTGGAAAATGAAGGATGATGATAAGAAGATGATTTCAAGACCCCGAGATGGTTTCTGGGTGCTGGAGGTTGGGAGTGTTCATCGAAAACGAGTTGGGAACGAAGTCTCCCTTTTAGGTTTCCAAAAGCTGAATTTATACAAATCTGTCCAAGGGTTCGGCGTGTAACCGGAGTGCGCGTTGATTACTCGACATTTCACGCCAAGCTTCATTGACGCTACGCTAGCTCCTTTTTCTCAACTAGCGTAGCATTGTAACTACACTAACCCTTCAGACTGCGACCTAGCATAGCGTTAAACTGTAGAGCTTAATATCTTCAATGTTTGGACTATGATTCAACCACCGTCTGAGACTGTGGTTTCGTATCAACGTGATCTAAATAACAGTATGACCTGAAAACTTATAAAAAACATCATGGAAAATGTGAAAATTGACCGCAAGGATCCCGAGAGCCAAATTAAAATGAATAATTATCAACTCGATCAAAACCGTTCAAATGACAATATTAACACTCAAATACCACTCGATTACATATCACATATGAGAGATAAAACATGACATATTTCAGATCACCAAATTACCCAAAACTTGAACGTTGCTTGTCCTCAAGTGAAACTCAAACCAACATATTCTCACTTGTGGGTTTGATCCCCGGCAATGACGCCAAAATTTGATAGGGATGAAAACGTCCCTCGAGAAAGATACAGGGCTTTTGGCCAGGGTCTTTTTCGCGCCTGGCTCTTCGTTTGGCTTACTCAGTTCAGAGAGAGGTGTCTAAATTGGTATGACACAAACACAAACACTTCACAATCCCAATCACAAGATAAGGCAAGCTTAGTCTGCAACGAACTAACTCAAGCATGGGCTCAAAGAGCATAGAAAAAGGTTTTGACAACAAATTTTTCAAAGCACGCACAAAGCCAAAACACAGGTTGGATGAAATGGAAGAGAAATAAGGGTAAAGCAAATTTGCCCTTTCGGATTCATGAATCATGATCACACAACTTTGGACAAAATAGCTCTAACAAGCCAGATAATATCTTTCAACTTAATACCAATACGAATCCTAAGATCATGTGTCAAGATAATTAGGACTCATCATTAACCACTAATCAAATGGTCATTGGTCGCCATTTTAGAATGATCAAGTAGAATGCAAACAAGGTGTACGATGAAATGAGTTTGGGTCTTTATACCTAAAAAGTCATAGCTAACATGCTCTCTTTTGAGTTATGATGCAACTATTACAATCCTTATGTGTAACAACGAAAGGCAGCACACATGAATCAGGCATTACCAAGTCAAACAACAACCCTAATCATGCATCTTTGTCAAGGAAACAAGAAATAGGAGATGAAGAACACATTGGTCTAAATCACATCTTAACTTGAATTAAACCAAAGTAAATCCTAAGTGTAATCGAGCATCAATCCCCTTAAGGTGTCACACACTGAACCCTAGGGGGTTTAGTTGCAGTAGTACATAGTGGAGTTCTGAGAAATACAACTTAAAAAGAGAACGATGTAAAGCTCCACCGATTTCTTCATGTTCGGATGAATCTGGATATCCGTCTACTATTTCTATAACGTGGAAAATGAAGGATGATGATAGGAAGATGATTTCAAGACTCCGAGAGTATTTCTGGGTGCTGGAGGTTGGGCCTGTTCATCGAAAATGAGTTGGGAATGAAGTCTCCCTTTTAGGTTTCCAAAAACTGAATTTATACAAATTTGTCCAAGGGTTCGGCGTGTAACTAGAGCGCGCTGATTACACGACATTTACACACCAAGCTTCATTGACACTACGCTAGCTCCTTTTTCTCAACTAGCGTAGCATTGTAATTACACTAACCCATTCAGACTACAACCTAGCATAGCGTTAAACTTTAGAGCTTAATATCTTCAATGTTTGGACTCTGATTCGACCACCGTCTGAGACTGTGGTTTCGTATCAACGTGATCTAAATAACAGTATGACCTGAAAGTTCATAAAAAACATCATGGAAAATGTGAAAATGGACCACAAGGATCCTGAGAGGCAAATTAAAATGAATAATTATCAACTCGATCAAAACCTTACAAAGGACAATATAAACACTCAAATACCACTCGATTGCATATCAAATATGAGAGATAAAACACGACATATTTCAATTCATTAAATTACCCAAAACTTGAACATTGCTAGTCCTTAAGCGAAACTCATACCAACATATTCTCGCCTGTTTGTTCGATCCCCGACAACGACACCAAAATTTGATAGGGACGAAAACATCCTTTGAGAAAGATACCGGGCTTTTGGCCAGGGTCGTATTCGCGCCTGGCTCTTCGTTTGGCTTACTCAGTTTAGAGAGAGGTGTTTAAATTGGTATGACACAAACACAAACACTTCACAATCACAATCACAACATAAGGCAGGCTTAGTCTGTAAGAACTAACTCAAGCATGGGCTCAAAGAGCATAGAAAAAGGTTTTGACAACAAAATTTTCAAAAGCACGCACAAAGACAAAACACAGGATGGATGAAATGAAACAGAGATAAGGGTAAAGCAAATTTCCCCTTTCGGGTTCATGAATCATGATCACACAACTTTGGACAAAATAGCTATAACAAGCCAGATAATATATTTCAACTTAACACCCATACGAATCCTAAGCTCATGTGTCAAGATAATTAGGACTCAACATTAACCACTAATCAAATGGTCATTGGTAACCATTTAGAGTGATCAAGTAGAATGCACACAAGGTGTACGATGAAATGAGTTTGGGTCTTTATACCTAAAAATTCATAGCAAACATGCTCTCTTTTGAGTTATGATGCAACTATTACAATCCTTATGTTTAAAAATGAAAGGCAGTACACATGAATCAAGGCATTACCAAGTCAAACAACAACCCTAATCATGCATCTTTGTCAAGGAAACAAGAAATAGGAGATGAAGAACACATTGGTCTAAATCACATCTTAACTTGAATTAAACCAAAGTAAATCCTAAGTGTAATCGAGCATCAATCCCCTTAAGGTGTCACTCACTAAACCCTAGGGGGTTTAGTTGCAGTAGTACATAATGGAGATCTGAAAAATACAACTAAAAAAGAGAAAGATGAAAAGCTCCACCAATTTCTTCGTGTTCGGATGACTCTAGATATCCGTCTACTATTTCTATAATTTGGAAAATGAAGAATGATGATAAGAAGATGATTTCAAGACCCCGAGACGGTTTCTGGGTGCTGGAGGTTGGGAGTGTTCATCGAAAATGAGTTGGGAACGAAGTCTCCCTTTTAGGTTTCCAAAAGCTGAATTTATACAAATCTGTCCAAGGGTTCGGCGTGTAACCGGAGTGCGCGTTGATTACTCGACATTTCCCGCCAAGCTTCATTGACGCTACGCTAGCTCCTTTTTCTCAACTAGCGTAGCATTGTAACTACACTAACCCTTCAGACTGCGACCTAGCATAGCGTTAAACTTTAGAGCTTAATATCTTCAATGTTTGGACTCTGATTCGACCACCGTCTGAGACTGTGGTTTCGTATCAACGTGATCTAAATAACAGTATGACCTGAAAACTCATAAAAAATCATGGAAAATGTGAAAATGGACCACAAGGATCCCGAGAGATAAATTAAAATGAATAATTATCAACTCGATCAAAACCATTCAAAGGACAATATTAACACTCAAATACCACTTGATTACATATCAAATATGAGAGATAAAACATGACATATTTCAATTCATCAAATTACCCAAAACTTGAACGTTGCTTGTCCTTAAGCGAAACTCAAACCAACATATTCTCGCTTGTGGGTTCGATCCCCGACAACAATGCCAAAATTTGATGGGGACGAAAACGTCCTTCGAGAAAGATACCGGGCTTTTGCCCAGGGTCGTATTCGTGCCTAGCTCTTCATTTGGCTTACTCAGTTCAGAGAGAGGTGTTTAAATTGGTATGACACAAACACAAACACTTCACAATCACAATCACAACATAAGGCAGGCTTAGTCTGTAACGAACTAACTCAAGCACGGGCTCAAAGAGCATAAAAAAAGGTTTTGACAACAAATTGTTCAAAGCACGCACAACGACAAAACACATTGATGACACTCGATTTGACGTGATTATCAGCCTCATTTAAGTGACATTTCTTTGCTTAAGACATGGTTTTTAGGGTAGAATAACGAATATTCAATCGATTGCCCTATCTCATGCCATTTGTGTTACCTTGGCCCGTTTCGGGTCTATTTGATGGTTTTCTAGTGTTTTTATGTTAGCACAGGTTTTTGCCATCGAATAAGTAACCAAGGACGTGTCTAAGGCATTGGAACATCGAGGAACTTAACCGGAAGCGATCAAAGGAGCCAATCAAGTTCAAACAAATTCCTGCCCGGTTTACAAAGAAGTTTTCGTCGAAAATACCCTATCATTTTCGGCAAAAATATTATCACAAATCGACTGGTGCCTAGTAAAGGAAGTTTTCGGCGAAAGTGTTGAGTTTTTGATCCGAGAATGAAGTCCAGGAGAAGAGCGAAAATATCCCTTCATTTGCAAAGGAATTTTCGCCGAAAATTCCTTAAGAATTTGGGCGAAAATAATAGGGAAATCCGGAGCACTTAGGGTTAAGTATAAATACTTAACCCGACGGCACATCATGATATATCTTTTCATAATTACGTTTTCCAAGGATTCTCTGAAGTTCTGGAGCAAAGAGTTAGAGTTCGGAGAGCCGGAAAGAGATCGTTACGCCATCCCTTTCATCTCGGAGAACCGGAGCTAGGAGTGTAGTTTACCGAAGATCGAAGTCTGTCAGAGTCGTCTAAATTAGGTTTTTCAGATTCTTTTTTGTTCTTCCTAGGAATGATGAACTCTTTCTTTGTCTTTGATTCTTTTGTGATAAACATGAGTAGCTAAACTCGTTAGAGCTTAGACTAGATGAACCCTTAGTGACCCAGGGCTTTAAAGTGGTCACGGATCGGCGGTTATTAGATTCCAAATTCAATCAGTTCTCTTTCATGTTTGATTGTTCTTCATTGTTCATGTTTCTTGTCTGGATTGATCACCTAGATTAGATTCTGGTTAAGCTAAGGATAGAAGCGAACGCTCGCCTTACTTTAGAACATCGAATTGAACAATTAACCTTATAATTGGAGGGTGCCTTTCGTAGGAACCGGTTAGGGTTAATCTACTGCAAGAGTAACTCATAATTCATTAGTAATTGCACCAGTTAATTAAGTCATAATTCATTAAGTAATTGATTGAATGAGAATCGAAATCTGCTGATCTGTTGATTGCCAATGCTCTGGGAACGAAGGGGGATTCAAAGTCTAAGTTCATTTGTCATCTCTGTTTTCAAACCCTAATTTCAATTCTGCTTAGTTTAATTTGTTTTAATTTCTCTGCATTTCTTAGAATTAGAAGTTGTGGAACTCACACCACGCACAACTTGTCTGCATTCGAGTATTTTGCCAGTTTTGAAGTAGTCAATCTTAGAAGACCCTTGGAATACGATCTACCCTAGCTTTTGTTAGCTTTGTTAGTTATTTGTGTGAAACGCATCACAACGACTGCGCATTCACCAAATTGACGTCATTGCCGGGGACTTCTTTTGATTGTTTGAAAGAAGAACTGGCAATTTATTCTTCTACTTTCCATCTTTCACCTTACCATCCACTTCGATTTTACACTGGTTTTGTTTGTCTTTGTTATCTGTAGGTTTACAGGTGTATGCCTCACCGTCCTTGGACTCGCTCTCAAACCGAACAGGCTAAGAGTGCAGAGAGACCAGGCAGTTCTGCTCCACCTCTACGATCACAGATTCTGAAGAAAGGCAGATCCAATCCATTCATCACTCCGATCAAGATCGAGGAACTGAAGGAGAGTTCCTCATCTCCATCTTCACCTGTACCGTCATCTTCATCCGCTTCATACACCGAGTCACTCTCAACTCCTCCATCTCCTGCCATGGACGATAGATTACCACCACCACCACCGAATGGCGATCCACCACCGCCGCCACCACCTGCACAGAAAAGTCTAGCTGACTATAACAAGCCGAGCGCGACTAGCGTTCGATCTGCCATTGTCGTTCCGCGCATTGAAGGAGATCCTGACTATGTTATCAAGATTCCATTCTTGACTATGATCTCTAGGGATTTACAGTTTGAAGGCAGGCCCCTAGACAATCCGTGCACTCATCTTGCAGACTTCCTTGATCTCTGCAGCACTTTCAAGAGCGGAAACCTTGACAAAAACACTCTTTGTCTGAGAGCTTTCCCGTTCTCTCTGAAAGGCCCTGCTAAGAGGTGGCTTACTGGCAAACCACCTGGCTATTACACTGATTGGGATACTCTGGCTCAGGACTTCATTGAAGAATACTTCCCTCCGGCCAGAACAGCTGCTATCAAGGACAGCATCGCCAGATTCTCCCAGAAAGAAGGAGAAAGCTTGTATGATACTTGGAATCGATTCCAAGAACTTCTCTACACCTGCCCTCATCATGGATTCGAGCAGAGGCAGTTAGCTGAAATTTTTGCTCGAGGACTTCGAGAAGAATCTGCCAAGTGGGTCAATTCTCTAGCTGAAGGGGATTGCACTACACTAACACCTAAAGCTGCTCTTCTTCACTTCGCAAACTGTGCTTCCAAGTCAAGGAACTGGGAACGACAATCTGAAGGATCAAGGAGCAAGCTAGATCTCGAAGCTACAATCAAAGCAGAAGTAGAGAAGCATTTGAAGAAGTCTACCACACCGATCAAGCCGCCGACAGCTTCTGTCTACGTTGCCAATTGCGAGTGGTGTGGAGCTTGCGCACATAACGGAGGCCGTTGTCAGAATTTTGGTAAGGCAGAAGTCTGGTCTGCCGAAGAGGTAAATTTCATTCAACAAGGCTTCGTCAATAATCAGAATGGTTATGCTGGCTACCATAACTTCAGACAGCAAGGGAACTATCAAGACAGACCTCCCTACAATGCTGGCGCCAACCATAACCAGAACCAGAATAACCGCCTGGCTGGTCCAGCTCAGGATCAGAAGCCTAATCATCCGCCGGCAGGTGTCTACCAGCTGCCGCATCGCAATCTTGGTAATTATGGAACTACTCCTGGCAATCGCCAGAATCAATATCTTAATAATACCTATCCAAGGCAGCAGCATCAAAGAGAGAACAATGTCAGTGACCTGGATAAGAAGCTCAGCCAGATCATCACCAGACTCGATGATCATGACAGTCAGTTCAAGGCTCAAGCTCTTTTCAATCAAGAACAGATAGCATCTGGACAAAGAATTGAGCAAGCCGTGAACAACATCTCAAGCATGCTAGCATCTGGTCGACCATTTGGTCAACTTCCAAGCCAGACAGAGCCAAATCTGAGAAAGGAGCAAGCCAAGATGGTAACCGCTCGAAAACTCCCAAACTTAATTGCTGATGCTTGTCCTGTCTTACGCAGGATCGCTGAAACTCCGGAGGAAGAAGAAGAACAGGAACCAGCGCCTAAGGAGGATGATCCTCCTCTTGCACCATACGTCGTGAAGCCTCCTTTTCCAAGAGCATTGCTGCCAAATGCAAGGATTGAGACTGGCATGAAGGGGAACAAGGAAGGATATCCTGACATTCGTATTAAGAAACCTGCCTCTCCATATCCAGCTAAGTTATCTGATCCTGGTTCTTTTACTTTACCTTTGGTCATTAATGATGTTGAGATTGAACGTTGTTTAGTTGACCTAGGAGAGTCTGTTAATGTCATGCTTATGAGCCTGTTTGAAAAATTGAACCTAGGAGAACTTGAACCGCCTAGTATGCAACTTGTCTTTGTTGATAGATCACTTAAAACCCCTAAGGGAGAGATTAAAGACGTTGTCACTAAATGTGGTCCGTTCACGTTCTTAGCTGACTATGTGATTATGGATACTAGTACGGATGATTCTACCATTCTCATTGGTCGACCTTTCATGGCTACTACTGGAATGAATATTAACGTTCCAAATGGTTCTTTGAATCTAAGGGTCGGTAAAGAAACAAAAACGTTCCGTCTTAAAGATGGCATGAAATATGACTCTAAGAATGAAGAATCTCACTGCCTAGCTATTGAAACTGTGGAGTTGACTCCGGTCAACTCCGTTACTAATGCTTCTTCCAGTGTCTCTAGATCAGTTGTTGCTGCAGATATTAAACAGGTTATTAAGAAGAAGCCAGAAACTTTGGTTCAGAAGCCGCTCAAGAAAAAGAAGAAGGAACTACAAGCCTCTTCTAAGCCACCAAGCACAAAACCGAGCAGACCTCGGGAAAGAACAAGAAGACGAAGACCCAAATGGTCTGGAGGCCAAAAATTCCACCGTCTTCCACCGAGCCAGCTGCACCATCAAATCGTTCTGAGAAACCGGCGCCGGAACAAGTATGGAGGGAGACGCCGAAAGCATCTCCTGAAGAAATACTGACGATCACCGATCCTGGTGATACCAAGCCGGAGGTAAAAGAAAAGAAGAAACCGACAGTCCTCATTCCTTCCATCGTAACACTCAAGAAGGATGACCTCTCCAGAGAGCTGTTCGAACCGTTCAAGATCATTGATCATTTTCCCGATGGACGTACCAAGCTCTTGCATGCGAACGGGAAGAGATTCACGCTTACCGGAGAAGTCCCGAAGCTGTACTTCATGAACTCCGACGCGAGCGTTAAGGATAATCTGAGTTGGGATGTCTCCTAATACCGTCCAGGTATCGTCCAGCTCAAGGATGTTAATAAAAGAGCGCTTCGTGGGAGGCAACCCACGGTTGGAGTCCGTTTTTGATTTGTGTCAACCTTAGTGTTTTAGAGTCGGTTCGGGGGAGCCAAAAGTGTCAGTTTGTTGTTTTCTTATTTTTCGTGTGTAGAGTGCGTGTCGTAGTGTCAGTCGCAAGTTGATTGAGGTCGTTCCGATTTTTGTGGATTTAACTGTGATTTTCTGAAGTTGGCCGGATTTGCAAAAATATTTTCACCCGAGTAGTAAAAAAATTTCGGCGAAATCACCCCTATTTTCGGCAAAATCGCCTTTTGAATTTTCGAACCCGGTCTCCTGTTTCATATTTTCGGTTCAAAAAGTTGAGTGTTTTCGGCGAAAATCTATTTGAAAACCGGCAGTGCATTTGAACGTTTGTTTTTGGCGAAAACACCCTTTTATTTTTGCCAAAAATCCCTTTGAAAATCAGCAAAATTTTCACCTTAAAAATCCGGTTATATCCTCTCTCTTGTCTTATTTCATTTTCGACCCACAGCCGAAAACTTCCCCTGTTTTCTCAAACCCGACCGCCACCCTTTTCAAAACTGCCGCCGCCGCCGTTTGCCGTCGCCGCCACCACCGCCGACCGCCGCCGCTCCACTCGCCTCTCTTTTCCAATCGTTTTGAGCCCTAGAACAGCCGAATCGGAGCTCTACAGCTCTAGTTCTCCCAAACCCTAGAATCTTCGATTTTTCACCGATTTCTCCCAAACCGTTCATTTTTAGCATCCACGGCTTCAAGGTAAGTTGTAGAACTTTTCAATACGAATATTTTGACATATGGATTGCTGAATTTCGTCGGGGTTGACTTTCGGTTGACTTTTTGGTTTGCCTCGATTTGCGTGCCGACTGATTTCGTGAGAACTAGATTAGCAGAACTTGTTGAACTGTTCTAGCATGTTTAGGGAATTTCGTGCTTAATTTCCATATCATTTGATCATGTGTTGCTATGCATAGGATTGATTCTTTGTGATGTTGCCTTTTGAGAAAATGTCGGTTTGACTTTGAATTGTTGTGATCATTTGGCTGCCTGATGTGCTCATTCTCGTTCATATCATTGTGTTTGCCATCTGAGATCATATTATGCCGTCAATTTCCCCATTGGGATAGTCTTGCCATGATTAGGGTTCAATATGCTTTAATGTTGACTTTTTTAATGTCGGCTTGACTTTTTGAACTCTGATTGTACTATTCAATTCTGGTTGTTCCAAAGCATGCATTTCATTGCTTGTGATTACCGGTTAATCCGTTTTGCTTACCCCCACTCGGTTTCCCTCATTTCTTCGTGAAATTGAGTTTTTCTACTAAGTGTGGGGTAGGGTTTTAGTTGACTAATCTGGTTTCGCTCTGGTTTTGGAACACCACTTATGAGCGCAGGACTAAGGCGCGACTTGATGGCGCCTCGAGCTCCGGAGCTGCCGCTCCCGTCACACCTGCCGTTCTGGGCCCTCCTCCAGCACTACCTCGCCAGGCTGGGTACCATCGCACTATCGCCCGTCTACCTGACTTCTACTTCGAGTGCTTCCAGAAGATCGAGCACATTCGGGGAGCTGACGTGCGCCCTCTTTCCATGGAGTCCCTCTCCGAGCATGACGAGGACTACCACCGGAATGTGCATGACGCCCTAGCACCGGCCGACCTCCTAGAGCTGACCACCATAGCTGCCGATTTCCCAGACATTGCTCTCCAGGAGTTCTGGGCGACCTTTGATATGGATGAGCACAAGAGGAAGCAGCGCCAGAAGGTTGTGACCTTCTATCTTGGCGGGGTGCACAGGCAGCTCACCTACGATGAGTTTGCTGCTCATCTTGGCATCCCCTACGAGCATTATCACGACCATCACCTAGGCTGGGCGACGATGATGACGACGAGGAGTACCACGCGCTCTGGAGCCACATGACTGGAGTGCCTGGTGATCGCCTCACGGGCGATGACTCAGTTAAGTCCCTCTCTCACCCTCTCTTTAAATTTATTCATATGGTTTGGCGTAGATCCCTTTTATATGTTCCGGATAAGGATCGCCACCATATCCTCAAGGAGGAGCTTATGCTTCTTCGAGCCATCCGAGAGAGCTACCCTCTCTACCCCGGCTGGGTGCTGGCACGCATCTTTTGTCAGAAGACCAGGAGGCGGACGCCACCTCGCAGACTGCTGTGGGGTAACTTCATAGGTCAGCTCATCATCTCCTTCGGCATCAGCCAGGAATATGGCCCAAACATTCCACGACGCCAAGTTAGGACCGTTGGAGGAGATTTGGCAGTCGAATACGACTTAGAGCTGGACCTCAGTCCCCATGTAGCAGCAGATCCTCCACTACAGCCTGTGGTCGAGTCGGAGGAAGAAGATGATGCTGAGCAGCAACAGCCCCCGCCGCCAGAATTCCAAGATTATATACCCTCGCCACACCATCAGGCATGGTATGCACACCAGTCGCCGCCACACATTCCAGATCCATACCAGGCGCTTCACCCTTAGCACCGACCACACCCAGCAGACGTTGGTGAGCTGTATGAGCGACTGCAGGAGTGGCGCATCACTGACAACGCCACTCAAGAGGCGAGATGGACTATTATGCAGCAGCATATGCGCCGCGCCGACAGGCGGTATGAGGCACAGCTGGCGTGGCAACGTCAGCTCGGCGAGCACCTCCACTTTCCACCCCCCGACGCCCCTGACCAGCCATGATCAGGTGGTGTCCTTTTCCTTGTCCTTTCTTTTATTTATTCTTTTCGGATTTCGGTCCAACTTTTTTCTGTGTGGATCTGGGACACTTGTCCCGGTTTCCTTTTTATGTTTCATTTGTTTTTGTTTTGCAGGCAATCGGTAGATTCCCTTTGCTTCGCTTCGGTAGATTCCCTTTGCTTCGCTTGGGTAGATTCCCTCCGTTCCGAGGACCCGTGCTCATCCCTTACGCCAATCATCTCGGTCCAGGTTCTTCTACTTCACTCTGAACTCTAGAATTAGTCCTGTGAGGACACAATCCGATTTAAGTGTGGGGTAGGATGCTAGAGAACCTTGCATGAACTTGATTGCCCTTGATTGTGTTTTCTGTGTGCCTCGTGATTCCATTCCAGTCTCTCTAGCATTAGAATGCTCAGTTCTTGATTTTTGATGTTAAGTTGTTGTTCAAACCTTCATAATGAAGCTTGGACTGCTTAACCTAGAACTTGAGAACCAACTTTTATACTTTGATGCTAAATTGCCTGGTCGGAACATAATTTTAAAAATCACACTTGTAGTTTGTAGCCGTAATTGCATGAAAATGACCGAATCCGACTAGCAAACCAACTGTGAGCTTTTGATCCATTGCACGTAACTTGCAATTTTAATTCTTTCTGAGTGGTTTTCTGTTTACCTGAATGAGTTAGAATTTGCATGAGACCTACTGGAGACTACACGATGACACGAGTTCCAGAAGGATAGGGGCACCTAGATTCAGCTACTAAGCCTGATAGCCTACCAAACAATAAATCCATTAGGTTTAGACCGTTGAGCTTGGCCTGTTCTTTCGGTTCGATAATACATTACAACCATTTCCCATTTCCTTCATTCCCCGTTGATCCCCTGTGGTTGTAGTTCTAGATTGACCTACCGAAAGTCGGTTTGTGGTAAACTGCCTATAGCCATTAAACAGGTGGTCTTAGCTAATATGTCCAGACGTGTAAATCCCTCTAGCAACTAAAAAAAAATCAACACAAAAGAAAAAAAAAGTAAAGTAAGAAAAGAAAGAAAATTTCAAAAAAAATAGTGAAGAAAAGAAAAATCAGAAAAGTTTCAAAGTTTCTAGTTCAATAAAACGTTCTTCTCCCTACAAATGGAAGAACGAAGTCAAAAGAAAAGTTGAAAAGAAAAAAAAATCGTGTAAAGAAAAAGAATAAGTGCTAGGTTGCTTGAGGGTATCATAGGACGAGCGTTCATCATTCCACCCGTGTTTGGTTAGACGGTAGGAAGCCATAGATTAGATTTGAGGGAAGTTAGTCGAAAGCTACACCGCACCAAACCATCATCATACATTCCCATCATCCATCGCATCATAAACCCAAGTAGTGTAGATTTCATTACGGTCCTAGCAGGGAAGTCCTTCTTGACTAGATACTCGTGTTGTCACAGTGGTGGAGATGTGGTCGAAATGCAAACCTATGATAGAATTCGGTAACAGAAAATGATCGAGAGCAGAAACACGTCCTTAAACACAGAGAGTGAGAGCTCCCATTGTACTATACATATCCTGTGTGAGGAGTCTGGTTGGTCAGGTCAAATTCATGCATAATTGGTTGCTAATTACTTGTCGTGTGCAGTTTATTAGTGAGACCAGACAGTTTCGCTGATCTGTATGCATGTTAGGTTTCTTGTTCTAGGAATTAGCTGTCTAATAATTCATTGTGTTTGATTGAGCTCCAATTTAATCGATCTTATCATTTATGAACATGAGCGTTTCTATTCAATTTGCTTGAGGACAAGAAAAAGCTTAGGTGTGGGGTATTTGATGACACTCGATTTGACGTGATTATCAGCCTCATTTAAGCGACATTTCTTTGCTTAAGACATGGTTTTTAGGGTAGAATAACGAATATTCAATCGATTGCCCTATCTCGTGCCATTTGTGTTACCTTGGCCCGTTTCGGGTCAATTTGATGGTTTTCTAGTGTTTTATGTTAGCACAGGTTTTTGCCATCGAATAAGTAACCAAGGACGTGTCTAAGGCATTGGAACATCGAGGAACTGAACCAGAATCGATCAAAGAAGCCAATCAAGTTCAAACAAATTCCTGCACGATTTCAAAGAAGTTTTCGCCGAAAATACCCTATCATATTCGGCGAAAATATCATCACAAATCGACTGGTGCCAAGTAAAGGAAGTTTTCGGCGAAAGTGTTGAGTTTTCGATCCGAGAATGAAGTCCATGAGAAGAGCGAAAATATCCCTTCATTTGCAAAGAAATTTTCGCCGAAAATTCCTCAAGAATTTCGGCGAAAATAATAGGGAAATCCGGAGCACTTACAGTTAAGTATAAATACTTAACCCGACGGCACATCATGATATATCTTTTCATAATTACGTTTTCCAAGGATTCTCTGAAGTTCTGGAGCGAAGAGTTAGAGTTCGGAGAGCCGAAAAGAGATCGTGACACCATCCCTTTCGTCTCGGAGAACCGGAGCTATGAGTGTAGTTTACCGAAGATCGAAGTCTGTCAGAGTCGTCTAAATTAGGTTTTTCAGATTCTTTTCTGTTCTTCCTTGGAATGTGAACTCTTTCTTTGTCTTTGATTCTTTTGTGATAAACATGAGTAGCTAAACTCGTTATAGCTTAGACTAGATGAACCCTAAGTGACCCAGGGCTTTAAAGCGGTCACGGATCGGCGGTAATTAGATTCGAAATTCAATCAGTTCTCTTTCATGTTTGATTTGTTCTTCATTGTTCATGTTTCTTGTCTGGATTGATCACCTAGATTAGATTCTGGTTAAGCTAAGGATATAAGCGAACGCTCGCCTTACTTTAGAACATCGAATTGAACAATTAACCTTATAATTGGAGCGTGCCTTTCGTAGGAACCGGTTAGGGTTAATCTACTGCAAGAGTAACTCATAATTCATTAGTAATTGCACCAGTTAATTAAGTCATTGCGAGAGGCGACCGTACCCAGGCGGCTAGTTAATCTGGCTAGTTAGAACGGATAGAGCGAACGTTCGTCGGTCTTAAACCTAAGGGTAAGGAGTTATGGTGGTGTCTTAGTAATTGATTGAATGAGAATCGAAATCCGCTGATCTGTTGATTGCCAATGCTCTGGGGAACAAAGGGGATTCAAAGTCTAAGTTCGTTTGTCATCTCTGTTTTCAAACCCTAATTTCCAATCTGCTTAGTTTAATTTGTTTTAATTTCTCTGCATTTCTTAGAATTAGAAGTCATGGAACTCACACCACACACAACTTGTCTGCATTCGAGTATTTTGCCAGTTTTGAAGTAGTCAATCTTAGAAGACCCTTGGAATACGATCTACCCTAGCTTTTGTTAGCTTTGTTAGTTATTTGTGTGAAACGCATCACAACGACTGCGCGTTCACCACACATGATGGATGAAATGGAAGAGAGATAAGGGTATTGACAACAAATTGTTCAAAGCACGCTCAAAGCCAAAACACAGGATGGATGAAATGGAACCGAAATAAGGGTAAAGCAAATTTCCCCTTTCGGGTTCATGAATTATAATCACACAACTTTGGACAAAATAGCTATAACAAGCCAAATTATATCGTTCAACTTAACACCGATACGAGTCCTAAGCTCATGTGTCAAGATAATCAGGACTCAACATTAACCACTAATGAAATGGTCATTGGTCACCATTTAGAATGATTAAGTAGAATGCACACAAGGTGTACGATGAAATGAGTTTGGGTCTTTATACCTAAAAAGTCATAGCTAACATGCTCTCTTTTGAGTTATGATGCAACTATTACAATCCTTATGCGTAACAATGATAGGCAGCACACATGAATCAAGGCATTACCAAGTCAAACAACAACCCTAATCATGCATCTTTGTCAAGGAAACAAGAAATAGGAGATGAAGAACACATTGGTCTAAATCACATCTTAACTTGAATTAAACCAAAGTAAATCCTAAGTGTAATCGAGCATCAATCCCCTTAAGGTGTCACTCACTAAACCCTAGGGGGTTTAGTTGCAGTAGTACATAGTGGAGTTCTGAGAAATATAACTTAAAAAGAGAAAGATGAAAAGCTCCACCAATTTCTTCGTGTACGGATGAATCTGGATATCCGTCGACTATTTCTTAATTCGGAAAATGAAGGATGATGATAGGAAGATGATTTCAGGACTCTGAGACGGTTTCTGAGTGCTGGAGGTTGGGAGTGTTCATCGAAAATGAGTTGGGAACGAAGTCTCCCTTTTAGGTTTCCAAAAACTGAATTTATACAAATCTGTCCAATGGTTCGGCATGTAACCAGAGTGCGCTGATTACACGACATTTAGACGCCAAGCTTCATTGACGCTACGCTTGCTCCTGTTTCTCAACTAACGTAGCGTTGTAATTACACTAACCCTTCAAACTGCAACCTAGCATAACATTAAACTTTAGAGCTTAATATCTTCAATGTTTGGACTCTAATTCGACCACCGCCTGAGCCTGTGGTTTCGTATGAACGTGATCTAAATAACGATATGACCTGAAAACTCATAAAAAACATCATGGAAAATGTAAAAATGGACCGCAAAGATCCCAAGAGCCAAATTAAAAGGAATAATTATCAACTCGATCAAAACCATTCAAAGGACAATATTAACAGTCAAATACCACTCGATTACATATCAAATATGAGAGATAAAACATGACATATTTCAATTCATCAAATTACCAAAAACTTGAACGTTGCTTGTCCTCAAGTGAAACTCAAACCAACATATTCTCACCTGTGTGTTCGATCCTCGGCAACGACGCCAAAATTTGATAGGGACAAAAACGTCCTTCGAGAAAGATACCGGGCTTTGGCCAGGGTCTTATTCGTGTCTGGCTCTTCGTTTGGCTTACTCAGTTCAGAGAGAGGTGTTTAAATTGGTATGACACAAACACAAATACTTCACAATCACAAGATAAGGCAGGCTTAGTCTGTAACGAACTAACTCAAGCATGGGCTCAAAGAGCATAGAAAAATGTTTTCACAACAAAATTTTCAAAGCAGGCACAAAGCCAAAACACAGGATGGATGAAATGGAAGAGAAATAAGGGTAAAGGAAATTTCTCCTTTCGGATTCATGAATCATGATCACACAACTTTGGACAAAATAGCTCTAACAAGCCAGATAATATCTTTCAACTTAATACCAATACGAATCCTAAGCTCATGTGTCAAGATAATTAGGACTCAACATTAACCACTAATCAAATGGTCATTTGTCACCATTTAGAATGATCAAGTAGAATGCACACAAGGTGTACGATGAAATGAGTTTGGGTCTTTAAACCTAATAAGTCATAGCTAACATGCTCTCTTTTGAGTGATGATGCAACTATTACAATCCTTATGCGTAATAATGAAAGGCAGCACACATGAATCAAGGCATTCCCAAGTCAAACAACAACCCTAATCATGCATCTTTGTCAAGGAAACAAGAAATAGGAGATGAAGAACACATTGGTCTAAATCACATCTTAACTTGAATTAAACCAAAGTAAATCCTAAGTGTAATCGAGCATCAATCCCCTTAAGGTGTCACTCACTGAACCCTAGGGGTTTAGTTGCAGTAGTACATAGTGGAGTTCTGAGAAATATAACTTAAAAAGAGAAAGATGAAAAGCTCCACCAATTTCTTCGTATTCGGATGAATCTGGATATCCGTCGACTATTTCTTAATTCGGAAAATGAAGGATGATGATAGGAAGATGATTTTAGGACTCCGAGACGGTTTCTGAGTGCTGGAGGTTGGGAGGTGTTCATCAAAAATGAGTTGGGAACGAAGTCTCCCTTTTAGGTTTCCAAAAACTGAATTTGTACAAATCTGTCCAAGGGTTCGGCATGTAACCGGAGTGCGCGCTGATTACACGACATTTCACGTCAAGCTTCATTGACGCTACGCTAGCTCCTTTTTCTCAACTAGCGTAGCATTGTAACTACACTAACCCTTCAGACTGCGACCTACCATAGCGTTAAACTTTAGAGCCTAATATCTTCAATGTTTGGACTATGATTCGACCACCGTCTGAGACTGTGGTTTCATATCAACGTGATCTAAATAACAGTATGACCTGAAAACTCATAAAAAACATCATGGAAAATGTGAAAATGGACCGCAAGGATCCCGAGAGCCAAATTAAAAGGAATAATTATCAACTCGATCAAAACCATTCAAAGGACAATATTAACACTCAAATACCACTAGATTACATATCAAATATGAGAGATAAAACACGACCTATTTCAATTCATCAAATTACCCAAAACTTGAACGTTTCTTGTCATCAAGTGAAACTCAAACCAACATATTCTCACCTGTGGGTTCGATCCCTGGCAACAACGCCAAAATTTGATAGGGACGAAAACATCCTTCGAGAAAGATACCAAGCTTTTGGCCAGGGTCTTATTCGCGCCTGGCTCTTCGTTTGGCTTACTCAGTTCAGAGAGAGGTGTTTAAATTGGTATGACACAAACACAAACACTTCACAATCCCAATCACAAGATAAGGCAGGCTTAGTCTGTAACGAACTAACTCAAGCATGGGCTCAAAGAGCATAGAAAAAGGTTTTGACAACAAATTTTTCAAAGCACGCACAAAGCCAAAACACAGGATGGATGAAATGGAAGAGAAATAAGGGTAAAGCAAATTTCCCCTTTCGGGTTCATGAATCATGATCACACAACTTTGGAAAAAATAGCTCTAACAAGCCAGATAATATCTTTCAACTTAATACCAATGTGAATCCTAAGCTCATGTGTCAAGATAATTAGGACTCAACATTAACCACTAATGAAATGGTCATTGGTCACCATTTAGAGTGATCAAGTAGAATGCACACAAGGTGTACGATGAAATGAGTTTGGGTCTTTATACCTAAAAAGTCATAGCTAAAATGCTCTCTCTTGAGTTATGATGCAACTATTACAATCCTTATGCGTTGAAAGGCAGCACACATGAATCAAGGCATTACCAAGTCAAACAACAACCCTAATCATGCATCTTTGTTAAGGAAACAAGAAATAGGAGATGAAGAACACATTGGTCTAAATCACATCTTAACTTGAATTAATCCAAAGTAAATCCTAAGTGTTATCGAGCATCAATCCCCTTAACGTTTCACTCACTGAACCCTAGGGGGTTTAGTTGCAGTAGTACATAGTGGATATCAGAGAAATACAACTTAAAAAGAGAAAGATGAAAAGCTCCACCAATTTCTTCATATTCGGATGAATCTGGATATCCGTCTACTATTTCTATAATGTCGAAAATGAAGGATGATGATAGGAAGATGATTTCAAGACCCCGAGACGGTTTCTGGGTGCTGGAGGTTGGGAGTGTTCATCAAAAATGAGTTGGGAACGAAGTCTCCCTTTTAGGTTTCCAAAAACTAAATTTGTACAAATCTGTCCAATGGTTTGGCGTGTAACCGGAGTGCGCGCTGATTACACGACATTTCACGCCAAGCTTCATTGACACTACGCTAGCTCCTTTTTCTAAACTAGCGTAGCATTGTAATTACACTAACCATTCAGACTGCGACCTAGCATAGCATTAAACTTTAGAGCTTAATATCTTCAATGTTTGAACTATGATTCGACCACCGTCTGAGACTGTGGTTTCGTATCAACATGATCTAAATAATAGTATGACCTGAAAACTCATAAAAAACATCATGGAAAATGTGAAAATAGACCGCAAGGATCCCGAGAGCCAAATTAAAATGAATAATTATCAACTCGATCAAAACCATTCAAAGGACAATATTAACACTCAAATACCACTCGATTACATATCAAATATGAGAGATAAAACACGACATATTTCAATTCATCAAATTACCCAAAACTTGAATGTTGCTTGTCCTCAAGTGAAACTCAAACCAACATATTCTCGCCTGTGGGTTCGATCCCCGGCAACAACGCCAAAATTTGATAGGGACGAAAATCGACCTTCGAGAAAGATACCAAGCTTTTGGCCAGGGTCTTATTCGTGCCTGGCTCTTCGTTTGGCTTACTCAGTTCAGAGAGAGGGTTTTAAATTGGTATGACATAAACAAAAACACTTCACAATCCCAATCACAAGATAAGGCAGGCTTAGTCTGTAACGAACTAACTCAAGCATGGGCTCAAAGAGCATAGAAAAAGGTTTTGACAACAAATTGTTCAAAGCACGCACAAAGCCAAAACACAGGATGGATGAAATGGAAGAGAAATAAGGGTAAAGCAAATTTCCCCTTTCGGGTTCATGAATCATGATCACACAACTTTGGAAAAAATAGCTCTAACAAGCCAGATAATATCTTTCAACTTAATACCAATACGAATCCTAAGCTCATGTGTCAAGATAATTAGGACTCAACATTAACCACTAATGAAATGGTCATTGGTCACCATTTAGAGTGATCAAGTAGAATGCACACAAGGTGTACGATGAATGATTTTGGGTCTTTATACCTAAAAAGTCATAGCTAACATGCTCTCTCTTGAGTTATGATGCAGCTATTACAATCCTTATGCGTAGCATTGAAAGGCAGCACACATGAATCAAGGCATTACCAAGTCAAACAACAACCCTAATCATGCATCTTTGTCAAGGAAACAAGAAATAGGAGATGAAGAACACATTGGTCTAAATCACATCTTAACTTGAATTAATCCAAAGTAAATCCTAAGTGTAATCGAGCATCAATCCCCTTAAGGTGTCACTCACTGAACCCTAGGGGGTTTAGTTGCAGTAGTACATAGTGGAGATCTGAGAAATACAACTTCAAAAGAGAAAGATGAAAAGCTCCACCGATTTCTTCTTATTCGGATGAATCTGGATATCCATCTACTAGATCTATAATGTCGAAAATGAAGGATGATGATAGGAAGATGATTTCAAGACCCGAGACGGTTTCTGGGTGCTGGAGGTTGGGAGTGTTCATCGAAAATGAGTTGGGAACGAAGTCTCCCTTTTAGGTTTCCAAAAACTGAATTTATACAAATATGTCCAAGGGTTCGGCGTGTAACCGGAGTGCGCGCTGATTACACGACATTTCACGCCAAGCTTTATTGACGCTACGCTAGCTCCTTTTTCTCAACTAGCGTAGCATTGTAATTACACTAACCATTCAGACTGCGACCTAGCATAGCGTTAAACTTTAGAGCTTAATATCTTCAATGTTTGAACTATGATTCGACCACCGTCTGAGACTGTGGTTTCGTATCAACGTGATCTAAATAATAGTATGATCTGAAAACTCATAAAAAAACATCATGGAAAATGTGAAAATGGACCGCAAGGATCCCGAGAGCCAAATTAAAATGAATAATTATCAACTCGATCAAAACCATTGAAAGGACAATATTAACACTCAAATACCACTGATTACATATCAAATATGACAGATAAAACACGACTATTTCAATTCATCGAATTACCCAAAACTTGAACTTTGCTTGTACATCAAGTGAAACTAAACCAACATATTCTCGCCTGTGGGTTGATCCCTGGCAACGACGCCAAATTTGATAGGGAAGAAAATCCTTAAGAAAGATCCAGGCTTTTGGCCAGGGTCTTATTCGCGCCTGGCTCTTCTTTGGCTTACTCAGTTCAGAGAGAGGTGTTTAAATTGGTATGACACAAACACAAAACTTCACAATCACAATCACAAGATAAGGCAGGCTTAGTCTTAACGAACAAACTCAGCAGGGTTCAAAGAGCATAGAAAAAGGTTTTGACAACAAATTTTCAAAGCACGCACAAAGCCAAAAAAAGGATGGATGAAATGGAAGAGAAATAAGGGTAAAGCAAATTTCCCTTTCGGGTTCATGAATCATGATCACACAACTTTGGAAAAAATAGCTCTAACAAGCAGAAATATCTTCAACTTAATACCAGAATCCTAAGCTCATGTGTCAAGATAATTAGGACTCAACATTAACCACTAATGAAATGGTCATTGTCACCATTTAGAGTGATCAAGTAGAATGCACACAAGGTGACGATGAAATGATTTTGGTCTTTATACCTAAAAAGTCATACTAACATGCTCTCTCTTGAGTTATGATGCACTATTACAATCCTTATGCTAGATTGAAAGGCAGCACACATGAATCAAGGCATTACCAAGTCAAACAACAACCCTAATCATGCATCTTTGTAAGGAAACAAGAAATAGGAGATGAAGAACACATTGGTCTAAATCACATCTTAACTTGAATTAATCCAAAGTAAATCCTAAGTGTAATCGAGCATCAATCCCCTTAAGTTCACTCATGAACCCTAGGGGGTTTAGTTGCAGTAGTACATAGTGGAGATCGAGAAATACAACTTAAAAGAGAAAGATGAAAAGCTCCACCATTTCTTCTTATTCGGATGAATCTGGATATACTCAACTAGTTCTATAATGTCAAAAATGAAGGATGATGATAGGAAGATGATTTCAAGACCCCGAGACGGTTTCTGGGTGCTGGAGGTTGGGAGTGTTCATCAAAATGAGTTGGGAACGAAGTCTCCCTTTTAGGTTTCCAAAAACTAAATTTGTACAAATCTGTCCAATGGTTTGGCGTGTAACCGGAGTGCGCGCTGATTACACGACATTTCACGCCAAGCTTCATTGACACTACGCTAGCTCCTTTTTCTAAACTAGCGTAGCATTGTAATTACACTAACCATTCAGATCGCGACCTAGCATAGCGTTAAACTTTAGAGCTTAATATCTTCAATGTTTGAACTATGATTCGACCACCGTCTGAGACTGTGGTTTCGTATCAACGTGATCTAAATAATAGTATGATCTGAAAACTCATAAAAAAACATCATGGAAAATGTGAAAATGGATCGCAAGGATCCCGAGAGCCAAATTAAAATGAATAATTATCAACTCGATCAAAACCATTGAAAGGACAATATTAACACTCAAATACCACTCGATTACATATCAAATATGACAGATAAAACACGACATATTTCAATTCATCAAATTACCCAAAACTTGAACTTTGCTTTTACTCAAGTGAAACTCAAACCAACATATTCTCGCCTGTGGGTTCGATCCCTGGCAACGACGCCAAAATTTGATAGGGAAGAAAACGTCCTTTAAGAAAGATACCGGGCTTTTGGCCAGGGTCTTATTCGCGCCTGGCTCTTCATTTGGCTTACTCAGTTCAGAGAGAGGTGTTTAAATTGGTATGACACAAACACAAAAACTTCACAATCACAATCACAAGATAAGGCAGGCTTAGTCTATAACTAACAAACTCAAGCACGGGCTCAAAGAGCATAGAAAAAGGTTTGACAACAAATTGTTCAAAGCACGCACAAAGCCAAAACACAGGATGGATGAAATGGAAGAGAAATAAGGGTAAAGCAAATTTCCCCTTTCGGGTTCATGAATCATGATCACACAACTTTGGAAAAAATAGCTCTAACAAGCCAGATAATATCTTTCAACTGAATACCAATACGAATCCTAAGCTCATGTGTCAAGATAATTAGGACTCAACATTAACCACTAATGAAATGGTCATTTGTCACCATTTAGAGTGATCAAGTAGAATGCACACAAGGTGCACGATGAAATGATTTTGGGTCTTTATACCTAAAAAGTCATATCTAACATGCTCTCTCTTGAGTTATGATGCATCTATTACAATCCTTATGCGTAGCATTGAAAGGCAGCACACATGAATCAAGGCATTACCAAGTCAAACAACAACCCTAATCATGCATCTTTGTCAAGGAAACAAGAAATAGGAGATGAAGAACACATTGGTCTAAATCACATCTTAACTTGAATTAATCCAAAGTAAATCCTAAGTGTAATCGAGCATCAATCCCCTTAAGGTGTCACTCACTGAACCCTAGGGGGTTTAGTTGCAGTAGTACATAGTGGAGATCTGAGAAATACAACTTAAAAAGAGAAAGATGAAAAGCTCCACCGATTTCTTCTTATTCGGATGAATCTGGATATCCATCTACTAGTTCTATAATGTCGAAAATGAAGGATGATGATAGGAAGATGATTTCAAGACCCCGAGACGGTTTCTGGGTGCTGGAGGTTGGGAGTGTTCATCAAAAATGAGTTGGGAACGAAGTCTCCCTTTTAGGTTTCCAAAAACTGAATTTATACAAATATGTCCAAGGGTTCGGCGTGTAACCGAGTGCGCGCTGATTACATGACATTTCACGCCAAGCTTTATTGATGCTACGCTAGCTCCTTTTTCTCAACTAGCGTAGCATTATAATTACACTAACCATTCAGATCGCGACCTAGCATAGCGTTAAACTTTAGAGCTTAATATCTTCAATGTTTGAACTATGATTCGACCACCGTCTGAGACTGTGGTTTCGTATCAACGTGATCTAAATAATAGTATGATCTGAAAACTCATAAAAAACATCATGGAAAATGTGAAAATGGACCGCAAGGATCCCGAGAGCCAAATTAAAATGAATAATTATCAACTCGATCAAAACCATTGAAAGGACAATATTAACACTCAAATACCACTCGATTACATATCAAATATGACAGATAAAACACGACATATTTCAATTCATCAAATTACCCAAAACTTGAACTTTGCTTTTACTCAAGTGAAACTCAAACCAACATATTCTCGCCTGTGGGTTCGATCCCTGGTAACGACGCCAAAATTTGATAGGGATGAAAACGTCCTTCAAGAAAGATATCGGGCTTTTGGCCAGGGTCGTATTTGCGCCTGGCTCTTCGTTTGGCTTACTCAGTTCAGAGAGAGGTGTTTAAATTGGTATGACACAAACACAAAAACTTCACAATCACAATCACAAGATAAGGCAAGCTTAGTCTGTAACGAACCAACTCAAGCACGGGCTCAAAGAGCATAGAAAAAGGTCTTGACAACAAATTGTTCAAAGCACGCACAAAGAAAAAACACTGGATGGATGAAATGGAAGAGAGATAAGGGTAAAGCAAATTTCCCCTTTCGGGTTCATGAATCATGATCACACAACTTTGGACAAAATAGCTCTAACAAGCCAGATAATATCTTTCAACTTAACACCGAGACGAATCCTAAGCTCATGTGTCAAGATAATTAGGACTCAACATTAACCACTAATCAAAAGGTCAATGGTCACCATTTAGAATGATCAAGTAGAATGCACACAAGGTCTACGATGAAATGAGTTTGGATCTTTATACCTAAAAAGTCATAGCTAACTGATGGAACCGTCGTTGTGCTGAGCAGGTTCTATCAAATAACTATCAAGCTCAAGAGCTAGGATAGATCTTATTCCACGGGCCTTCAATTGTTTGGCTACTTCAGAACTAACAAATTACTCAAGGAAAACACGTTGTGCGTGGTGTGAGTTCCACGACTTCTAATTCTAAGGAATGCAGAAGAATTAAAACAAATTAAGCTAAAGCAGATTGAGAATCAGGGTTTGAAAACAAGAATGACAGACGAACTTGGACTTTGAATCCCCCTTCGTTCCCCAGAGCATTGGCAATCAACAGATCAGCGGATTTCGATTCTTATTCAATCAATTACTAAGACACCACCATAACTCCTTATCCTCAGGTTTAAGACCGGCGAACGTTCGCTCTATCCGTTCTAACTACCAAGATTAACTAGCCGCCCGGGTACGGTCGCCTCTCGCAACGACTTAATTAATTGGTGTAATTACTAGTGATTAATGAGTTACTCTTGCAGTGGATTAACCCTAACCGGTTCCTACGAAAGGCACACTCCAATTATAAGGTTAATTGTTCAATTCGATGTTCTAAAGTAAGGCGAGCGTTCGCTTCTATCCTTAGCTTAACCAGAATCTAATCCAGGTGATCAATCCAGACAAGAAACATGAACAATGAAGAACGAATCAAACATGAAAAGAGAAACTGATTGAACTTCGAATCAAATCACCGCCGATCCGTGACCGCTTTAAAGCCCTGGGTCACTTAGGGTTCATCTAGTCTAAGCTCTAACGAGTTTAGCTACTCATGATCATTACAAAAGACACAAAGATAAGGAAAGAGTTCATCATTCAAAGGAAGAACAGAAAAGGATCTGAAAAACCTAATTCGGACGACTCTGACAGACTCCGATCTTCGGTAAGTTACACTCCTAGCTCCGGTTCTCCGAGATGGAAGGGATGGCGTCACGATCTCTATCCGGCTCTTCGAACTCCAACTCTTCGCTCCAGAACCTCAGAGAAAATCTGATCTCGAAAAGTTGTATTATGATTAATTATCATCCCCCCTCTTTGGCCGCCGGATTAAGTATAAATACTTAACCCTAGTTGGGCCGGGCTGAGCTGTTATTTTCGCCAAAACTGTGAGGTCAGTTTCGTCGAAACTGGCTTGTGTAAATGGCCAGTTTTCTCTGCCTTGCATTTTCGGTCCAAAGAGCTTAATGGTTTCGCCGAAATCAGTCTTCACTTGGCATCAGCTGATTTGCATTGTTGATTTTGCCGAAACTGTGAGATCATTTTCGTCGAAATCATCCTTCTGTTGGCACCAGTCTGAATGTGGTATTGTTTTCGCCGAAAGCCCTAGCGTATTTTTGGCGAAAGTATCTTTGTATTCGGGCAGACCTTTGGTTGGACTTTGATTGGCTCCTTTAATCGATTCCGGTTCAGTTCCTCGATGTTCCTATGCCTTAGACACGTCCATGGCTACTTTATCTGACGGCAAAAACCTGTGCTTACGCAAAACACTAGAAAACCATCAAATAGACCCGAAAAGGGCCAAGGTAACACAAATGGCACGAGATAGGGCAATTGATTGAATATTCGTTATTCTACCCTAAAAACCATGTCTTAAGCAAAGAAATGTCCTTTAAATGAGGCTGATAATCACGTCAAATCAAGTGTCATCAAATACCCCACACTTAAGCTTTTGCTTGTCCTCAAGCAAACTGAATAGAAACGCTCATGTTCATAAATGATAAGATCGATTAAATTGGAGCTCAATCAAACACAATGAATTATTAGACAGATCGATCCTAGAACAAGAAACCTAACATGCATACAGATCAGCCAAATTACCTGGTCTCACTAATAAACTGCACACGACAAGTAATTAGCAACCAATTATGCACGAATTTGACCTGACCGACCAGACTCCTCACACAGGATAAATATAGTACAATGGGAACTCTCACTCTCTGTGTTTAAGGACGTGTTTCTGCTCTCGATCATTTTCTGTTACCGAATTCTGTCATAGGTTTGTATTTTGACCACATCTCCACCACTGTGACAACACGAGTATCTAGTCAAGAAGGACTTCCCTGCTAGGACCGTAATGAATTCTACACTACTCGGGTTTATAATGAGATGGATGATGGGAATGACTGATGATGGCTTGGTGCAGTGTAGCTTTCGACTAACTTCCCTCGAATCTAATCTATGGCTTCCTACCGTCTAACCAAACACTGGTGGAATGATGAACGCTCGTCCTATGATACCCTCAAGCAACCTAGCACTTATTCTTTTTCTTTTGCATACACATTTTTTTTCTTTTCTTTTCAACTTTTCTTTCTACTTCGTTCTTCCAACTTCGTTCTTCCATTTGTAGTGAGAAGAACGTTTTATTGAACTACACTTTGAACTTTTCTGATTTTCTTTTTCTGATTATCATCATCCTTCTTTTTTCTGATTTTCTTTTCTATATTTTTTCTTTTGTGCCGATTTTTCTTTTAGTTGCTAGAGGGGTTTACACGTCTGGACCTATTAGCTAAGACCACCTGTTTAATGGCTATAGGCAGGTTACCACAAACTGACTTCCGGTAGGTCAATCTAGAACTACAACCACAGGGGATCAACGGGGAATGAAAGAAATGGGAAATGGCTGTAATGTATTATCGAACCGAAAGAACAGGCCAAGCTCAAGGGTCTAAACCTAGTGGATTTTATCGTTAGGGTAGGCTATCTGGCTTAGTAGCTGAATCTAGGTGCCCCTATCCTTCTAGAACTCGTGTCATCGTGTGGTCTCGAGTAGGTCTCATACAAATTCTAACTCATTCAAGTAAACAGAAAACCACTCAGAAAGAATTTAAATTGCAAGTTACGTGCAATGGATCAAAAGCTCACAGTTGGTTTGCTAGTCGGATTTGGTTATTTTCATGCAATCAAGGCTACAAACTACAAGTGTGATTTTAAAATTATGTTCTGACCAAGCAATCTAGCATCAAATCATACAAGTTGGTTCTCAAGTTCTAGGTTAAGCAGTCTAAGCATCATTATGAAAGGTTGAACAACAACTTAACATCAAAAATCAAGAACTGAGCCATTCTAATGCTAGAGATACTGGAATGGAATCACGAGGCACACAAAACACAATCAAGGGCAATCAAGTTCATGCAAGGTTCTCTAGCATCCTACCCCACACTTAAATCGGACTGTGTCCTCACAGGACTAATTCTAGAGTTCAGAGTGGAATGGAAGAACCTGGACCGAGATGATTGGTGTAGGGGATGAGCACGGGTCCTCGGAGCGGATGGAAGTGTAACAGAACCTGAAGCAAAGGGAATCTCCCAACTGCCCACAAAACAAAAACAAATAAAACATAAAAAGGAAACCGGGACAAGTGCCCCGAATCCACACAGAAAAAAGTTGGACCGAAGTCCGAAAAGAATAAATAAAAAGAAAGGACAAGGAAAATGACACCACCTGATCATCACTAGTCAGAGGTGTCGGGGTGGGGGAAATGGAAGTAATCGCCGAGCTGTCGCTGCCACTCCAGCTGTCGCTCATATCGCCGGTCGGCGCGGCGCATGTGTTGTTGCATAATAGTCCACCTAGCCTCTTGAGTGGCGTTGTCGGTGATGCGCCACTCCTGTAGTCGCTCGTACAACTCACCAATGTCCGCGGGGTGGTGTTGCGGCTGGTGAGTATGCGCCGGAAATGGATCTGGAATGCGCGGTGGCGACTGGTGAATGTACCCTGCCTGATGGTGTGGCGAGGGTATATAATCTTGAAACTCAGGCGGCGGTTGCGGCTACTGCTCCTTAGCATCATCTTCGTCCTCCGACTCGACCGCAGGTTGGAGTGGAGGATCTGCTGCTACCTGGGGACTGAGGTCGAGTTCTAAGTCGTACTCGACCGCCAAGTCTCCTCCAACGGTCCGAACTGGATGTCGTGGAATGTGAGGGCCATATTCATGGCCGATGCCGAAGGAGAGGATGAGCTGACCTATGAAGTTGCCTCCCAAAAGTTTGCGTGGTAGCTTCTTCCTCTTGGTCCGCTGGCTGAAGATGTGAGCGAGCACCCAGCCGGGGTGGAGAGGGTAGCTCTCTCGGATGGCTCGGTGAAGCACGAGCTCCTCCTTAAGGATATGGTGGCGATCCTTGTCTCTGACATATAAAAGTGACCTCCGCCAAACCATATGAATAAACTTATAGAGCGGGTGAGAGAGAGACTTAACTGAGTTGCTCTTCTTGAGGCGATCGCCAGGCACGCCTGTCATGTGGCTCTAGAGGGCGTGCAACTCCTCGTCGTCATCATCCTCGCCCCAACCGAGGTGGTGATCGTGATAGTGCTCGTAGGGGATGCCCAGATGAGCGGCAAACTCATCGTAGGTGAGCTGCCTGTACACCCCACCAAGAAAGAAAGTGATCACCTTCTGGCCCTGTCTCTTCTTATGCTCGTCCAAGTCAAATGTCGCCCAGAACTCCTGGAGAGCAATGTCTGGAAACTCGGCGGCTATGGTGGTCAGCTCTAGGAGACCGGCCGGTGCTAAGGCGTCATGCACGTTCCGGTAGGAATCCTCGTCATGCTCCTGGAGAGATTCCATGGATAAAGGACGCACGTCGGCTCCCCGGATGTGCGCGATCTTCTGGAAGTTCTCAAAGTAGAAGTCCGGTAGACGGGCGATGGTGGGATGGTATCCAGCATGGCGAGGGAGTGCAGGTGGAGGACCCAGAATGGCGGGTGTGACCGGAGCGGCAGCTCCTGAGCTCGAGGCGCCATCGAGTCGTGCCTTAGTCCTGCGCTCAAAAGTGTTCCTAAAACCAGAAGTGAAACCAGATTAGTCCACCAAAACCTTACCCCACACTTAGTAGAAAAACTCAATTTCACAAAGAAACGAGGGAAACTAAGTGGGGTAAGTAAAGCGGAGTAACCGGTAATCATTGACATTAAAGCACATGTCTTAAGAACAGCTATAATCAGGTAAGCACAATCAGAGTTCAAAAAGTCAAACCGACATTTGAGAAAGTCAACATTAAGTCATATTGAACCCTAATCATGGCAAGACTATCACAACTCGGAGAATGACGATAAAATAGTATTTCAATTGGCAAGCACGATAATATGAACGAGAATGGACACTTATGACAGCCAAATGATCAACACAGTTCAAAGTCAAACCGACATTTCTCACAAGTCAACAAAACAACGACTCAATCGTATGCATAGCAACACATGACCAAATGATATGGAAATTAAGCACGGAACTCCCTAAGAATCCTAGAACAGTTCTATAAGTTCAGTCAGTCCTAGTTCACACGAAACAGTCGGCATGCAAAACGAGGTGAACCAAAAAGTCAACTGAAAGTCAACCCCAACGAAATTCAGCAATCCATATGTCAAAAGATTCGTATTGAAAAGTTGTACACTTTACCTTGAAGCCATGGAAGTAAAAACTGAACGGGTTGGGAGGAATCGGTGAAAAACGTTGAAAACTAGGTTTTCGGTGAACTGGAGCTGCAAAGCTCCGATTTGGTTGTTCTAGGGCTCGTTGGGATCGGAATGAGGAGGGGGAGTCAGCGGCGGCGGTCGGCAGTGGCAGCGGCGGGTGAAACGGCGGCGACGGCGGGTTTTAGTGGAAGGTCGGCGGCGATGTTAAATAGATAAGGGGGGTTTTCGGTGATATGAACGAAAGTGAGTGAAGGAAAGGAAGGAGAGAGAGGAAGACCGGTTTTAAAGTGGGATTTTTCTGATTTTTTTCAAATCAGTTTTGGCGAAAGTAGGGGGGTGATTTCGCCAAAACTACTAGTTAAAATGGACTGACCGATTTGAACAGGCGGTTTCGCCAAAAATGAAGCATGGTTTCGCTGAAAATTTTGGTTGGGATGGCTTCGCCGAAAACAATTATTTTTCGAACCGAAAATGATGAACAGGAAGGATGGGTCGAAAATCAAAAGTTGGTTTTGCCGAAAATAGGGGTGGTTTCGCCAAAAATTTTGAACTGTTCGGGTTTAAAATATTTTCGTAAATCAGGCCAATTTCAGAAAATCACAGTTAAATCCAGAAAAATCGGAACGACCTCAATCAACTTGCAACTGACTCTATGACATGCAGACTCTATACGAAAAATAATAAATCAAACAAACTGACACTTTTGGCTCTCCCGAACTGACTCTAAAAGACCAAGGTTGAAACAAAACAAAACTGACTCCAGCCGTGGGTTGCCTCCCACGAAGCGCTCTTTTATTAACGTCCTTGAGTTGGACGATACCTGGACGATATTAGGAGACATCCCAACTAAGATTCTCCTTCACGCTAGCATCAGAGTTCATGAAGTACAGCTTCGGGACTTCTCCGGTAAGCGTGAATCTCTTCCCGTTCGCATGTAGTAGTTTGGTACGTCCGTCGGGAAGATGATCAACGAACTTGAAAGGTCCGAACAGCTCTCTGGAGAGGTCATCCTTCTTTAGTGTGACGATGGAAGGAATGAGGATTGTCGGCTTCTCTTTTTCTGTCTTCTTCGGCTTGTTATCACCAGGATCGGTGATCGTTAGTACTTCCTTAGGAGATGCTTTCGGCCTCTCCCTCCATACTTGTTCCGGCGCCGGTTTCTCGGAACGAATTGGTGGTGCAGCTGGCTCGGTGGAAGATGGTGGAGTTTTTGGTCTCCAGACCATTTGGGTCATCGTCTTCTTGTTCTTTCCTCGAGGTCTGCTCGGTAATTTAGAAGAGGCTTTCAGTTCCTGCTTCTTCTTAGGTGGCTTCTGAACTGACGCTTCTGGCTTCTTCTTTATAACCTGCTTAATACCTGCAGCAACAACTGATCTAGAGACACTGGAAGAAGCATTAGTAATGGAGTTGACCGGAGTCAACTCCACAGTTTCAACAGCTAGGCAGTGAGATTCTTCGTTCCTAGAGTCATATTTCATGCCGTCTTTAAGACGGAACGTTTTCATTTCTTTGCCAACTCTTAAAGTCAAAGAACCATTAGGAACGTTAATATTCATTCTAGAAGTAGCCATGAAAGGTCGACCTATGAGAATAGTAGCGTCATCTGTACTAGTATCCATAATCACATAGTCAGCTAAAAACGTGAACGGACCACATTTAGTGACAACGTCTTTAATTTCTCCCTTAGGGGTTTTAAGCGATCTATCAGCAAAGACGAGTTGCATACTGGGCAGTTCAAGTTCCCCTAGGTTTAACTTTTCATATAGACTCACAGGCATGACATTAACAGATGCTCCTAGATCAACTAAGCAACGTTCAATTTCAACATCATTGATGACCAACGGCAAAGTAAAAGAACCAGGATCAGATAACTTAGCTGGATATGGAGAGACAGGTTTCTTAATACGAATGTCAGGGTATCCTTCCTTGTTCCCCTTCATGCCAGTCTCGATCCTTGCGTTTGGTAGCAGTGCTCTAGGAAAAGGAGGCTTCACGACGTATGGTGCAAGAGGAGGATCATCCTTAGGTGCTGGTTTCTGTTCCTCTTCTTCCTCTTCTTCCGGAGTTTCAGCGATCCTGCGTAAAACAGAAAAGGCATCAGCAATTAAGTTTAGAAGTTTTCGAGCAGTTACCATTTTAGCCTGTTCTTTTCTCGGGTTTGGCTCTGTCTGGCTTGGAAGCTGGCCAAATGGTCGACCAGATGCTAGCATGCTCGAGATGTTGTTCACGACTTGCTCAATCCGTTGTCCAGATGCTATTTGTTCTTGATTGAGAAGAGCTTGAGCCTTGAACTGACTGTCATGATCATTGAGTCTTGTGATGATCTGGCTGAGCTTCTTATCCAGGTCACTGACATTATTATCTCTTTGATACTGCTGTCCTGGATAGGTATTGTTAAGATATTGATTCTGGCAATTGCCAGGAGCAGTTCCATAATTACCCGGATTGCGATGTGGTGGCTGGTAGACACCTGCCGGCGGATGGTTAGGCTTCTGATCCTGAACTTGACCAGCCGGGCGGTTATTCTGGTTCTGGTTATGATTGGCGCCAGCGTTGTAGGGAGGTCTGTCTTGATAGTTTCCTTGCTGTCTGAAGTTACGATAACCAGCATAACCATTCTGATTATTAACAAAGCCTTGTTGGATGAAATTTACCTCTTCGGCAGACCACACTTCTGCCTTACCAAAATTCTGACAACGGCCTCCGTTATGTGAGCAAGCTCCACACCACTCGCAATCGGCAACATAGACAGAAGCTGCCGGTGGCTTGATTGGTGTGGTAGACTTCTTCAAATGCTTCTCTACCTCTGCCTTGATAGCTGCTTCAAAATCTAGCTTGCTCCTCGATCCTTCATATTGTCGCTCCCAGTTTCTTGACTTGGAGGCACAGTTTGCGAAGTGCAGAAGAGCAGCTTCAGGAGTGAGTGTAGTGCAATCCCCTTCAGCTAGAGAATTGACCCACTTGGCAGATTCTTCTCGAAGTCCTCGAGAGAAGATTTCAGCTAACTGTCTCTGCTCGAATCCATGATGAAGGCAGGTGTAGTTCTTGGAATCGATTTCAAGTATCATATAAACTTTCTCCTTCTTTCTGGGAGAATCTGGCGATGCTGTCCTTGATGGCGGTAGTTCTGGCCGGAGGGAAGTATTCTTCAACAAAGTCCTGAGCCAGAGTATCCCAGTTAGTGTAGTAGCCAGGTGGTTTGCCAGTAAGCCACCTCTTAGCAGCGCCTTTCAAAGAGAACGGGAACGCCCTCAGACAAAGAGTGTTTTTGTCGAGGTTTCCATTTTTAAAAGTATTGCAGAGATCAAGGAAGTCTGCAAGATGAGTGCACGGATTGTCTAGGGGCCTGCCTTCGAACTGTAAATCCCTAGAGATCATGGTCAAGAATGGAATTTTGATCTCATAGTCAGGATCTCCTTCAATGCGCGGAACGGCAATGGCAGATCGAACGCTAGTTGCGCTCGGCTTGTTATAGTCTGCTAGACTCTTCTGTGCAGGTGGGGGTGGCGGCGGTTGATTGCCGTTTGGTGGTAATCTATCGGTCATGGTGGGAGATGGAGACGGTGAAAGTGACTCGGTGTATGAAGCGGATGAAGAGTGCGGTGAAGACGGAGATGAGGAACTCTCCTTCGGTTCCTCGATCTTGATAGGAGTGATGAATGGATTGGATCTGCCTTCCTTCAGAATCTGTGATCGTAGAGGTGTAGCAGAATTGCCTGGATTAACTGCAATCTTAGCCTGTTCGGTCTGAGAGCGAGTCCAAGGACGGTGAGGCATGCACCTGTAAACCTACAGATAACAAAGACAAACAAAACCAGTGTAAAATCGAAGTGGATGGAAAAATGAAAGATGGAAAATAGAAGAATAAATTGCCAGATCTTCTTTCAACAATCAAAAGAAGTCCCCGGCAACGGCGCCAATTTGATGGAACCATCGTTGTGCTGAGCAGGTTCTATCAAATAACAATCAAGCACAAGAGCTAGGATAGATCGTATTCCACGGGCCTTCAATTGATTGGCTGCTTCAGAACTAACAAATTACTCAAGGAAAACACATTGTGCGTGGTGTGAGTTCCACGACTTCTAATTCTAAGGAATGCAGAAGAATTAAAACAAATTAAGCTAAAGCAGATTGAGAATCAGGGTTTGAAAACAAGAATGACAGACGAACTTAGACTTTGAATCCCCCTTCGTTCCCCAGAGCATTGGCAATCAACAGATCAACGGATTTCGATTCTTATTCAATCAATTACTAAGACACCACCATAACTCCTTACCCTCAGGTTTAAGACCGGCGAACGTTCGCTCTATCCGTTCTAACTACCAAGATTAACTAGCCGCCCGGGTACGGTCGCCTCTCGCAACGACTTAATTAATTGTTGTAATTACTAGTGATTAATGAGTTACTCTTGCAGTGGATTAACCCTAACCGGTTCCTACGAAAGGCACACTCCAATTATAAGGTTAATTGTTCAATTCGATGTTCTAAAGTAAGGCGAGCGTTCGCTTCTATCCTTAGCTTAACCAGAATCTAATCTAGGTGATCAATCCAGACAAGAAACATGAACAATGAAGAACGAATCAAACATGAAAAGAGAAACTGATTGAACTTCGAATCTAATCACCGCCGATCCGTGACCGCTTTAAAGCCCTGGATCACTTAGGGTTCATCTAGTCTAAGCTCTAACGAGTTTAGCTACTCATGATCATTACAAAAGACACAAAGATAAGGAAAGAGTTCATCATTCAAAGGAAGAACATAAAAGGATCTGAAAAACCTAATTTGGACGACTCTGACAGACTCCGATCTTCGGTAAGTTACACTCCAAGCTCCGGTTCTCCGAGATGGAAGGGATGGCGTCACGATCTCTATCCGGCTCTTTGAACTCCAACTCTTCGCTCCAGAACCTCAGAGAAAATCTGATCTCGAAAAGTTGTATTATGATTAATTATCATCCCCCCTCTTTGGCCGCCGGATTAAGTATAAACACTTAACCCTAGTTGGGCCGGGCTGAGCTGTTATTTTCGCTGAAACTGTGAGGTCAGTTTCGTCAAAACTGGCTTGTGTAAATGGCTAGTTTTCTCTGCCTTGCATTTTCGGTCCGAAGAGCTTAATGGTTTCGCCGAAATCAGTCTTCACTTGGCATCAGCTGATTTGCATTGTCGATTTCGCCGAAACTGTGAGATCATTTTCGCCGAAATCATCCTTCTGTTGGCACCAGTCTGAATGTGGTATTGTTTTCGCCGAAACCCCTAGGGTATTTTCGGCGAAAGTATCTTTGTATTCGGGCAGACCTTTGGTTGGACTTTGATTGGCTCCTTTGATCGATTTCGGTTCAGTTCCTCGATGTTCCTATGCCTTAGACACGTCCATGGCTACTTTATCTGACGGCAAAAACCTGTGCTTACGCAAAACACTAGAAAACCATCAAATAGACCCGAAAAGGGCCAAGGTAACACAAATGGCACGAGATAGGGCAATTGATTGAATATTCGTTATTCTACCCTAAAAACCATGTCTTAAGCAAAGAAATGTCGCTTAAATGAGGCTGATAATCACGTCAAATCGAGTGTCATAGCTAACATGCTCTCTTTTGAGTTATGATGCAACTATTACAATCCTTATGTGTAACAATGAAAGGCAGCACACATGAATCAAGGCATTACCAAGTCAAACAACAACCCTAATCATGCCTCTTTGTCAAGGAAACAAGAAATAGGAGATGAAGAACACATTGGTCTAAATCACATCTTAACTTGAATTAAACCAAAGTAAATCCTAAGTGTAATCGTGCATCAATCCCCTTAAGGTGTCACTCACTGAACCCTAGGGTGTTTAGTTGCAGCAGTACATAGTGGAGATCTGAGAAATACAACTTAAAAAGAGAAAGATGAAAAGCTCCATCGATTTCTTCGTGTTCGGATGAATCTGGATATCCGTCTACTATTTCTATGATGTGGTAAATGAAGGATGATGATAGGAAGATGATTTATGGACTGCGAGAGGGTTTTTGGGTGTTGGAGGTTGGGAGTGTTAATGGAAAATGAGTTGGGAACGAAATCTCCCTTTTAGGTTTCCAAAAACTGAATTTATACAAATCTGTCCAAGGGTTCGGCGTGTAACCAGAGTGCGCGCTGATTACACAACATTTACACGCCAAGTTTCATTGACGCTAAGCTAGCTCCTTTTTCTCAACTAGCGTGGCATTGTAATTACACTAACCCTTCAGACTACGACCTAGTATAGCGTTAAACTTTAGAGCTTAATATCTTCAATGTTTGAACTATGATTCGACCACAGTCTAAGACTGTGGTTTCGTATCAACGTGATCTAAATAACAGTATGACCTGAAAACTCATAAAAAACATCGTGGAAAATGTGAAAATAGACCGCAAGGATCCCGAGAGCCAAATTAAAATGAATAATTATCAACTTGATCAAAACCATTCAAAGGACAATATTAACACTCAAATACCACTCGCTTACATATCAAATATGAGAAAACACGACATATTTCAATTCATCAAATTACCCAAAACTTGAACATTGCTTGTCCTCAAGCGAAACTCAAACCAACATATTCTCGCCTGTGCGTTCGATCCCCGGTAACGACGCCAAAATTTGATAGGGATGAAAATGTCCTTCAAGAAAGATATCGGGCTTTTGGCCAGGGTTATATTCGCGCTTGGCTCTTCGTTTGGCTTACTCAGTTCAGAGAGAGGTTTTTAAATTGGTATGACACAAACACAAACACTTCACAATCACAATCACAAGATAAGGCAGACTTAGTCTGTATCAAACTAACTCAAGCACGGGCTCAAAGAGCATAGAAAAATGTTTTGACAACAAATTGTTCAAAGCACGCACAAAGAAAAAACACTAGATGGATGGAATGGAAGAGAGATAAGGGTAAAGCAAATTTCCCCTTTCGGGTTCATGAATCATGATCACACAACTTTGGACAAAATAGCTCTAACAAGCCAGATAATATCTTTCAACTTAACACCGAGACGAATTCTAAGCTCATGTGTCAAGATAATTAGGACTCAACATTAACCACTAATCAAAAGGTCAATGGTCACCATTTAGAATGATCAAGTAGAATGCACACAAGGTGTACGATGAAATGAGTTTGGGTCTTTGTACCTAAAAAGTCATAGCTAACATGCTCTCCTTTGAGTTATGATGCAACTATTACAATCCTTATGTGTAACAATGAAAGGCAGCACACATGAATCAAGGCATTACCAAGTCAAACAACAACCCTAATCATGCCTCTTTGTCAAGGAAACAAGAAATAGGAGATGAAGAACACATTGGTCTAAATCACATCTTAACTTCAATTAAACCAAAGTAAATCCTAAGTGTAATCGTGCATCAATCCCCTTAAGGTGTCACTCATTGAACCCTAGGGGTTTAGTTGCAGCAGTACATAGTGGAGATCTGAGAAATACAACTTAAAAAGAGAAAGATGAAAAGCTCCACCGATTTCTTCGTGTTCGGATGAATCTGGATATCCGTCTACTATTTCTATGATGTGGTAAATGAAGGATGATGATAGGAAGATGATTTCTGGACTACGAAAGGGTTTTTGGGTGCTGAGGTTGGGAGTGTTAATCGAAAACGAGTTGGGAACGAAATCTCCCTTTTAGGTTTCCAAAAACTTAATTTATACAAATCTGTCCAAGGGTTCGGCGTGTAAACAGAGTGCGCGCTGATTACACAACATTTACACGCCAAGTTTCATTGACGCTACGCTAGCTCCTTTTTCTCAACTAGCGTAGCATTGTAATTACACTAACCCTTCAGACTACGACCTAGTATAGCATTAAACTTTAGAGCTTAATATCTTCAATGTTTGAACTATGATTCGACCACAGTCTGAGACTGTGGTTTCATATCAACGTGATCTAAATAACAGTATGACCTGAAAACTCATAAAAAACATCGTGGAAAATGTGAAAATAGACCGCAAGGATCCCGAGAGCCAAATTAAAATGAATAATTATCAACTTGATCAAAACCATTCAAAGGACAATATTAACACTCAAATACCACTCGATTACATATCAAATATGAGAAAACACGACAGATTTCAATTCATCAAATTACCCAAAACTTGAATATTGCTTGTCCTCAAGCGAAACTCAAACCAACATATTCTCGCCCGTGCGTTCGATCCCCGGTAACGACGCCAAAATTTGATAGGGATGAAAACGTCTTTCAAGAAGGATACCGGGCTTTTGGCCAGGGTCGTATTCGCGCCTGGCTCTTCGTTTGGCTTACTCAGTTCAGAGAGAGGTGTTTAAATTGGTATAACACAAACACAAACACTTCACAATCACAATCACAAGATAAGGCAGGCTTAGTCTGTAACGAACTAACTCAAACACGGGCTCAAAGAGCATAGAAAAATGTTTTGACAACAAATTGTTCAAAGCACGCACAAAGAAAAAACACTAGATGGATGAAATGGAAGAGAGATAAGGGTAAAGCAAATTTCCCTTTCGGGTTCATGAATCATGATCACACAACTTTGGACAAAATAGCTCTAACAAGCCAGATAATATCTTTAAACTTAACACCGAGACGAATCCTAAGCTCATGTGTCAAGATAATTAGGACTCAACATTAACCACTAATCAAAAGGTCAATGGTCACCATTTAGAATGATCAAGTAGAATGCACACAAGGTGTACGATGAAATGAGTTTGGGTCTTTGTACCTAAAAAGTCATAGCTAACATGCTCTCCTTTGAGTTATGATGCAACTATTACAATCCTTATGTGTAACAATGAAAGGCAACACACATGAATCAAGGCATTACCAAGTCAAACAACAACCCTAATCATGCCTCTTTGTCAAGGAAACAAGAAATAGGAGATGAAGAACACATTGGTCTAAATCACATCTTAACTTGAATTAAACCAAAGTAAATCCTAAGTGTAATTGTGCATCAATCCCCTTAAGGTGTCACTCATTGAACCCTAGGGGGTTTAGTTGCAGCAGTACATAGTGGAGATCTGAGAAATACAACTTAAAAAGAGAAAGATGAAAAGCTCCACCGATTTCTTCGTGTTCGGATGAATCTGGATATCCGTCTACTATTTCTATGATGTGGTAAATGAAGGATGATGATAGGAAGATGATAGGAAGATGATTTCTGGACTACGAGAGGGTTTTGGGTGCTGAGGTTGGGAGTGTTAATCGAAAACGAGTTGGGAACGAAATCTCCCTTTTAGGTTTCCAAAAACTGAATTTATACAAATCTGTCCAAGGGTTCGGCGTGTAACCAGAGTGCGCGCTGATTACACAACATTTACACGCCAAGTTTTATTGATGCTACGCTAGCTCCTTTTTCTCAACTAGCGTAGCATTGTAGTTACACTAACCCTTCAGACTACGACCTAGTATAGCGTTAAACTTTAGAGCTTAATATCTTCAATGTTTGAACTATGATTCGACCACAGTCTGAGACTGTGGTTTCATATCAATGTGATCTAAATAACAGTATGACTGAAAACTCATAAAAAACATCGTGGAAAATGTGAAAATAGACCGCAAGGATCCCGAGAGCCAAATTAAAATGAATAATTATCAACTTGATCAAAACCATTCAAAGGACAATATTAACACTCAAATACCACTCGATTACATATCAAATATGAGAAAACACGACATATTTCAATTCATCAAATTACCCAAAACTTGAATATTGCTTGTCCTCAAGCGAAACTCAAACCAACATATTCTCGCCCGTGCGTTCGATCCCCGGTAACGACGCCAAAATTTGATAGGGATGAAAACTTCTTTCAAGAAAGATACCGGGCTTTTGGCCAGGGTCGTATTCGCGCCTGGCTCTTCGTTTGGCTTACTCAGTTCAGAGAGAGGTGTTTAAATTGGTATGACACAAAACACAAACACTTCACAATCACAATCACAAGATAAGGCAGGCTTAGTCTATAACGAACTAACTCAAACACGGGCTCAAATAGCATAGAAAAATGTTTTGACAACAAATTGTTCAAAGCACGCACAAAGAAAAAACACTAGATGGATGAAATGGAAGAGAGATAAGGGTAAAGCAAATTTCCCCTTTCGGGTTCATGAATCATGATCACACAACTTTGGACAAAATAGCTCTAACAAGCAAGATAATATCTTTCAACTTAACACCGAGACGAATTCTAAGCTCATGTGTCAAGATAATTAGGACTCAACATTAACCACTAATCAAAAGGTCAATGGTCACCATTTAGAATGATCAAGTAGAATGCACACAAGGTGTACGATGAAATGAGTTTGGGTCTTTATACCTAAAAAGTCATAGCTAACATGCTCTCTTTTGAGTTATGATGCAACTATTACAATCCTTATGTGTAACAATGAAAGGCAGCACACACAGGGACGAAGCCAGGAATTTCTTATCCCGGGGGCCAAAAGAATAAAAAATAAAAATAAATTAACTAAAATTTAATTTATAATTTTATGTTTTTAATTATAAACGGTATTTGATTATATATTGAAATCACTTAAAATTGTCTCTAATAGAAATTTTCTGATATATCATGTTTAATATATATGATCAAACTATGGGTTTAATTTCATGTTTGTTATGGACCAAATCTCCAATAATCACGACGTCTTATTTTGTCCTTCTTGGCATGTAGATATGTCCATGTGAGTTTACATAGTCAATTATCTATTTCTACTAAAACAAATATGAGTTCAACTTTAAAATTTATAGTCGATTCGTAAAGATATTTCTCAGTTGAATTTTTTCCATAAAAAATGCTTCTAATAATAATGATGGTGAATGTTAATTCTAACTTAACCATTTTATAAAAGTATAAATGAAGTTCTCTTTGTTTGCTTTCCATATTTAATTCCTAATAACAGACTATTAAATGACTAAATCGATAATATGTAATATAATATTTTTGCATAAAAAATGATATATAAAAATAAAGATGCATAGACCACCGAAGGGGGAAAATAAAGACTATAAAGGAATACTAAAAATGCAACTTGTGAGACTTGAACACGTGACCATCAAATTGCAAACTGCCAACTTAACCAACAGGCTAACCGCCCATATATGTTGTAGGGGCCATGGCCCCCTTACTCAATAACACAGCTACGTCCCTGAGCACACATGAATCAAGGCTTTACCAAGTCAAACAACAACCCTAATCATGCCTCTTTGTCAAGGAAACAAGAAATATGAGATGAAGAACAAATTGGTCTAAATCACATCTTAACTTGAATTAAACCAAAGTAAATCCTAAGTGTAATCATGCATCAATCCCCTTAAGGTGTCACTCACTGAACCCTAGGGGGTTTAGTTGCAGCAGTACATAGTGGAGATCTGAGAAATACAACTTAAAAAGAGAAAGATGAAAAGCTCCACCGATTTCTTCGTGTTCGGATGAATCTGGATATCCGTCTATTATTTCTATGATGTGGTAAATGAAGGATGATGATAGGAAGATGATTTCTGGACTGCGAGAGGGTTTCTAGGTGCTGGAGGTTGGGAGTGTTAATCGAAAACGAGTTGGGAACGAAATCTCCCTTTTAGGTTTCCAAAAACTGAATTTATACAAATCTGTCCAAGGGTTCGGCGTGTAACCAGAGTGTGCGCTGATTACAAAAACATTTACACGCCAAGTTTCATTGACGCTACGCTAGCTCCTTTTTCTCAACTAGCGTAGCATTGTAATTACACTAACCCTTCAGACTACGACCTAGTATAGCGTTAAACTTTAGAGCTTAATATCTTCAATGTTTGAACTATGATTCGACCACAGTCTGAGAATGTGGTTTCGTATCAACGTGATCTAAATAACAGTATGACCTGAAAACTCATAAAAAACATCATGTAAAATGTGAAAATGGACAGCAAGGATCCCGAGAGCCAAATTAAAATGAATAATTATCAACTCGATCAAAACCATTCAAAGGACAATATTAACACTCAAATACCACTCGATTACATATCAAATATAAGAGATAAAACACGACATATTTCAATTCATAAAATTACCCAAAACTTCAACGTTGCTCATCCTCAAAAAAAAGTCAAACCAACATATTCTCTCCTGTCACGTGGGTGACCCGGGTTTGATCCCCGGCAACGGCACCAAAATTTGAAAGGAACGAAAACGTCCTTCGACAAAGATACCTGGCTTTTGGCTAGGGTCGTATTCCCGCTTGGCTCTTCGTTTGGCTTACTCAGTTCAGAGAGAGGTGTTTAAATTGGTAAGACACAAACACAAACACTTCACATTCATAATCACAAGATAAGGCATGCTTAGTCTATAATGAACTAACTCAAGCACGGGCTAAAGAGCATAGAAAAAGGTTTTGACAACGAATTTTACAAAGGACGCACAAAGACAAAACACAAGATGGATGAAATAAAAGAGAGATAAGGGTAAAGTAAATTTTCCCTTTCGGGTTGATGAATCATGATCACACAACTTTGGAAAAAATAGGTCTAACAAGCCAGATAATATCTTTCAACTTAACACCGATACGAATCCTAAGCTCATGTGTCAAGATAATTAGGACTCAACATTAACCACTAATCAAATGGTCATTGGTCACCATTTAGAATGATTAAGTAGAATGCACACAAGGTGTACAATGAAATGAGTTTGGGTCGTTATACATAAAAAGTCATAGCTAACATGCTCTCTTTTGAGTTATGATACAACTATTACAATCCTTATGCATAACAATGAAAGGCAACACACATAAATCAAGGCATTACCAAGTCAAACAACAACCCTAATCATGCATCTTTGTCAAGGAAACAAGAAATGGGAGATGAAGAACACATTGGTCTAAATCACATCTTAACTTGAATTAAACCAAAGTAAATCCTAAGTGTAATCGAGCATCAATCCTTAAGGTGTCACTCACTGAACCATAGGGGCGTTTAGTTGCAGTAGTACATAGTGGAGATCTGAGAAATATAACTTAAAAGAGAAAGATGAAAAGCTCCACCGATTTCTTCGTGTTCGGATGAATTGGATGTATGTCTACTATTTCTATGATGTGGAATACGAAGGAAGATGACTTCAAGACTCCGAGAGGGTTTCTGGGTGCTGGAGGTCATCGAAAATGAGTTGGGAACGAAGTCTTCCTTTTAGGTTTCCAAAACTGGATTTATACAAATCTGTCCAAGGGTTCGGAGTGTAACTAGAGTGCGCGCTGATTACACGACATTTACACGCCAAGCTTCATTGACGCTATGCTGACTCCTGTTTCTCAACTAGCGTAGCATTGTAATTATAGTAACCTTAAAACTGGACCTAGCATAGCGTTAAACTTTAGAGCTTAATATCTTCGATGTTTGGACTCTGATTCGCCCACCGTTTGAGCTTGTGGTTTCGTATCAACGTGATCTAAATAACGGTATGACCTGAAAACTCATAAAAAACATCATGGAAAATGTGAAAATGGACAGCAAGGATCCGAGAGCCAAATTAAAATGAATAATTATCAACTCGATCAAAACCATTCAAAGGACAATATTAACACTCAAATACCACTCGATTACATATCAAATATAAGAGATAAAACACGACATATTTCAATTCATAAAATTACCCAAAACTTCAACGTTGCTCATCCTCAAAAAAAACTCAAACCAACATATTCTCTCCTGTCACGTGGGTGACCGGGTTTGATCCCCGGCAACGGCACCAAAATTTGATAGGAACGAAAACGTCCTTCGACAAAGATACCTGGCTTTTGGCTAGGGTCGTATTCCCGCTTGGCTCTTCGTTTGGCTTACTCAGTTCAGAGAGAGGTGTTTAAATTGGTAAGACACAAACACAAACACTTCACATTCATAATCACAAGATAAGGCATGCTTAGTCTATAATGAACTAACTCAAGCACGGCTCAAAGAGCATAGAAAAAGGTTTTGACAACGAATTTTACAAAGGACGCACAAAGACAAAACACAAGATGGATGAAATAAAAGAGAGATAAGGGTAAAGCAAATTTTCCCTTTCGGTTGATGAATCATGATCACACAACTTTGGAAAAAATAGGTCTAACAAGCCAGATAATATCTTTCAACTTAACACCGATACGAATCCTAAGCTCATGTGTCAAGATAATTAGGACTCAACATTAACCACTAATCAAATGGTCATTGGTCACCATTTAGAATGATAAGTAGAATGCACACAAGGTGTACGATGAAATGAGTTTGGGTCGTTATACATAAAAAGTCATAGCTAACATGCTCTCTTTTGAGTTATGATGCAACTATTACAATCCTTATGCATAACAATGAAAGGCAGCACACATAAATCAAGGCATTACCAAGTCAAACAACAACCCTAATCATGCATCTTTGTCAAGGAAACAAGAAATAGGAGATGAAGAACACATTGGTCTAAATCACATCTTAACTTGAATTAAACCAAAGTAAATCCTAAGTGTAATCGAGCATCAATCCTCTTAAGGTGTCACTCACTGAACCATAGGGCGTTTAGTTGCAGTAGTACATAGTGGAGATCTGAGAAATAAACTTAAAAGAGAAAGATGAAAAGCTCCACCGATTTCTTCGTGTTCGGATGAATCTGGATGTATGTCTACTATTTCTATATGGAATGAAGGAGAGATGGACGTGTTCAAGACTCCGAGAGGGTTTCTGGGTGCTAGGTGGGAGTGTTCATCGAAAATGAGTTGGGAACGAAGTCTCCCTTTTAGGTTTCTAAAAACTAAATTTATACAAATCTGTCCAAGGGTTCGGGTGTAACTAGAGTGCGTGCTGATTACAGCATTTACACGCAATGCTTCATTGATGCTATGCTGGTCCTATTTCTCAACTAGCGTAGCATTGTAATTACATAACTCTTAAACACGGCCTAGCATAGCGTTAAACTTTAGAGCTTAATATCTTCATGTTTGGACTCTGATTCGACCACCGTTCTGAGACTGTGGTTTCGTATCAACATGATCTAAATAACGGTATGACCTGAAAACTCATAAAAACATCATGGAAAATGTGAAAATGGACCGCAAGGATCCCGAGAGCCAAATTAAAATGAATAATTATCAACTCGATCAAAACCATTCAAAGGACAATATTAACACTCAAATACCATCGATTACATATCAAATATGAAGAATAAAGCACGACACATTTCAATTCATCAAATTACCCAAAACTTGAACGTTGCTCGTCCTCAACAAAACTCAAACCAACATATTCCTCGCATGTGGGTTTCGATGCCCGACAACGGCGCCAAAATTTGGTAGAGATGAAAACGTCTTCGACAAAGATACCTGGCTTTTGGCAGGGTCGTATTTCCGCCTAGCTCTTCGTTTGGCTTACTCATTAAGAGAGAGGTGTTAAAATTGGTAGACACAAACACAAACACTTCACAATCACTAATCACAAGATAAGGCAGGCTTAGTCTGTAAGAACTAACTCAAGCACGAGCTCAAAGAGCATAGAAAAAGGTTTTCACAACGAATTGTTCAAAGCACGCACAAAGAAAAAACACTGGATGGATGAAATGGAAGAGAGATAATGGTAAACAAATTTTCCCCTTTCGGGTTAATGAATCATGATCACACAACTTTGACAAAATAGTCTAACAAGCCAGATATGTATCTTTCAACTTAACACCGATACGAATCCTAAGCCATGTCTCAAGATAATTAGGACTCAACATTAACCACTAATCAAATGGTCATTGGTCACCATTTAGAATGATCAAGTAGAATGCAAACAATGTGTACGATGAAATGAGTTTGGGTCTTTATACCTAAAAAGTCATAGCTAACATGCTCTTTTTTGAGTTATGATGCAACTATTACAATCCTTATGCATAACAATGAAAGGCAGCACACATAAATCAAGGCATTACCAAGTCAAACAACAACCCTAATCATGCATCTTTGTCAAGGAAACAAGAAATAGGAGATGAAGAACACATTGGTCTAAATCACATCTTAACTTGAATTAAACCAAAGTAAATCCTAAGTGTAATCGAGCATCAATCCTCGTAAGGTGTCACTCACTGAACCATAGGGCGTTTAGTTGCAGTAGTACATAGTGGAGATCTGAGAAATATAACTTAAAAGAGAAAGATGAAAAGCTCCACCGATTTCTTCGTGTTCGGATGAATCTGGATGTATGTCTACTATTTCTTTGATGTGGAATATGAAGGAAGATGACTTCAAGACTCCGAGAGGGTTTCTGGGTGCTGGAGGTCATCGAAAACAATTTGGGAATGAAGTCATCCTTTTAGGTTTCCAAAAACTGGATTTATACAAATCTTTCCAAGGGTTCGGAGTGTAACTGGAGTGCGCGCTGATTACACGACATTTACACGCCAAGCTTCATTGACACTACGCTGGCTCCTGTTTCTCAACTAGCGTAGCATTGTAATTACACTAACCCTTCAAACTGCGACCTAGCATAGCGTTAAACTTTAGAGCTTAATATCTTCGATGTTTACACGACATTTAGACGCCAAGCTTCATTGACGCTACGCTTGCTCCTGTTTCTCAACTAACGTAGCATTGTAATTACACTAACCCTTCAAACTGCAACCTAGCATAACGTTAAATTTTAGAGCTTAATATGTTCAATGTTTAGACTCTAATTCGACAACCGCCTGAGCCTGTGGTGATGTGAACCGCTGCAACCGTGGGCAGACGACCCTAACCACCGCAAGTTGAGACCGTGCAACGAGGTAGAAACCTTCGAGAACCGGGGCGGAAAAGTACTTTGACCCGTCGGCTATATAACAGTCGGGAACCAGAAGTGTCCAGTCGAAGACGCCACGCCAAGAGATGGATGCTCTTGATGATAAGTCGATCCTTCAGTATCGCAACATGCAGATACAATAAGGGTTTCAGAACAAAGTTCTATCAAAGGGGGTTTATTTCATAAAAGTTGTGTCTTACAAGGGAGGCCGGCGGCCTCTATTTATAGGGAGGGAACAAGCTCTCCTCCCTAAAGTCTAACTCCTAAATAATAATAAAATAAAGTGTCCTTCTCCTAAAAAGACTCCTAAAACCCCTAACCAAGTCCTACTAAAAAGGAAAAACAATTAAATAGTCTTTAAATCCAAGAATCCAACTCTAAATAGGAATAAAACTCTTAAAACCCTAAACCGGCGGTTTTAGGGTTTCCTAGTCCGGGCGGGACTAAGACTCGGCGAGCAGCCTGTCTTCGGGCCGGGCCTTTGCTCGGCTCCGGGCTTCTTCTTCTTCAATGGCGGGCCTTCGTCGGGCCTTGGGGCCTGATGCTCCGGGCTGGTCCAAGGACTAGGGCCTTGCCAAAAGGCTTGGTCCGCACGGCGTCCATCTCCATAAAATAATCCCGATCGGCCCGGCTCTTGGTCTAGGGCTCGGGGCGGGGCCGGTTTGGGACTTTCTTCATTTCTGCTCGGGGCTTCTTCTCCTAGCTTCGGGCATCGCCTCAGATAACTCCATATGTGACTCTCATGGGCTAAGGTCGGGCCAGGGGTGGTGCCTTGGAACCAGGTGCTCCAATTCTCCTCAGGACTCGGCGCCGGGTCGGTCTTAGGTAGCCATCCCTTCTTGGCCAGGTACTCTTGAGCTCTCTTGCTCCTATACTCCAGGAATTCCTCTAGAGGGTCTCTGGAGTGTGCTTCATCTTCAGGGACCATGGAGAGGAGGTTAGGATCCGGCCGGGGCTTACCTTCAGCTCTAGGGTTTCCACACTCGGCCAGCAACATGGCTTGGTGTGGCATTTCTTCCTCCTGAGCTTTCCTACCTGTAGGGGGTGGCCTTAGCCTGTACCTTATCTCATACCTGGGCCTGGTGTCTTGTAGGTGGCCTTCCTTGGCTCTATTAGCTTCTTTTAGGGCCCTAAGGTTCTTCCTTGGACGGTTGACCCTGGTGGAGTGTATGAGTACTTACGGATACTTGGGCAGTCGGGTTGGGTCATATCATCCCCCTCTTCTTGCCTTGGATTTGTCCCCAAATCCATCTCGGGTTCCCTTCTAGCACTCATCACTCTCTTCCAAACTTCAGCAATCTTGTCGGCCACGATCGGGGAAGATTCAGCTTCATCTTTAGACCTAGGAGTGTCATTCGAATCAGAAACGGACCAAGGCTCGGGTCCTTCAGCACTTCCTCCATCGGTCTCCATAGCTCCCTCTCCTGAAAAACTATTAACAATAATATTAAGGCTTGGGGAGGTGGTGGGTGAAGGTTCCTCACTCATTTCTACATCCGGGTAAGCATCCGGATCTTCTTCACTCGGGGCAGCTCTCAATACTCGTCGGGAGATGATCTCCCATTGTATCTTGGGTGCACAGGGAACCGTTGGTGAAGCGTCGGGTCGGGGCACGGGGGTGCCGGAGGTGCCAGAGGTAAACCAGGGCACGTCGGCTAGGGTGGGGGCGTCGGGCAGTGGGGGCGTGGCGGCGGGCAGTGTTGAGCCGACGGCGGCGGGCAGTGGGGAGCCGGCGGCGGCGGGCAGGAAGTAGGCGGCTGTGGATAGTGGAAAGTCGGTGGCGGCGGGCAGTGGGGAGTCGGCGGCAGCGGGCAGTGGGGAGCCGGTGGCGGCGGGCAGCGGGGATCCGGCGGCGGCGGGCAGTGGGGATCCGGCGGCGGCGGCCAGTGGGGGGCCGTCGGGCATCCTGGTGTCGGGGCAGTCGGGGTCGGGCAGGACCGGGGCTGAGCGTCGGGTAGGGACGCGCCGGACTCGTGGTCGGGGGCCATGTCAGGTGGTGATGCGCCGGGGGGCCTTGGGCAGCGACAGGTCGGGGCCGGGTGCTAGATCGGCCGGGGCCTGGTCGGGCAGGGTAGCGCCGGGTGCTGGGGCGCTAGGACTGAGTGGGTAGCGCCAGTCGGAACCGGGCGCCGGGACTCCGGGGCTGGTCAGGCATTGCCAGCCGGGGTCGGTGCCGAGCGCTGGAGCGCTGGGGCCTGGTGGGGTAGCACCGGGTTTGGGGCCGAGCGCCGGGGCGCTGGGGCCTGGTGGGGCAGTGCCGGGGCTGGGGCCGTGTGCTGGGGCACTAGGGCCTGGTGGGGCAGCGCCGGGGTTGGGCCGAGTGCTGGGGCACTGGGGCTTGGGGCAGTGCCGAGGCCGGTGCCGAGCGCTGGGGCGCTAGGTCCTGGGTAGTGCCGAGCGCTGGGGCGCTAGGGCCTGGGACAGTGCTGATGATGGGGCCGAACACTGGGGTGCTGGGGCCTGGTCGGGCAGTGCCGGGGCTGGGTACTGGGGCCGGGGCTGGGGCCAGGGCTGGTGCCGGGGCTAAGGCGGGGCAGGGGCCGGGGCTGAGGCCGGGGCGCCGGGTGCTATGGTTTTAGAGAAGAACCCTGCAAACTTCTTAAGCCTTCTCGGCTTAACTTGCTCTCCTTCATGTGATTCTTCTTCTCCTTTCCTCTCATCCTCCTCATCGCATGTCTCGATTTCTCTTTCTCTTATCACCATCGTTTGTTGATTAGGGCAGTCCCTCGAGACATGTCCCCTTCCTTGACATTTGACACATACAATTCCACTGGAACGTGGGTTAGAGCCTTGAAACTTATAAGTAGATGGTGCAAGTGTTACCGGAGGTGCCGAATCCCTAGGGTTAGGGTTTGGCCGTGGGCTGAGGGCTCGGGTCTGTTCAGGCTTCCATGGAGCTTGGCTTGTACTCGGATCTTCTCTCCCTGAGTCATGGGCGGGTCTCCTGGTGTAGCCGTCTCGGCCTCGTCCTCTTCCACGCTGGGTCAGGGCTCCGTGTATGTAGGCCAGGGTAACTTTAAGACTCTGAAGGGTGTTGATGACACTCGATTTGACGTGATTATCAGCCTCATTTAAGTGACATTTCTTTGCTTAAGACATTGTTTTTAGGGTAGAATAACGAATATTCAATCGATTGCCCTATCTCGTGCCATTTGTGTTACCTTGGCCCGTTTCGGGTCTATTTGATGGTTTTCTAGTGTTTTTGTGTTAGCACAGGTTTTTGCCATCAAATAGTGTAGCCATGGACGTGTCTAAGGCGTAGGAACCTCAAGGAATCAAACCGGAATCGATCAAAGGAGTCAATCAAGTCAAACCGAAAATTTACCATTCACACTTACAGTTTCGGCGAAACCAGGCCCCCAATTTCGGCGAAACCAGCAGTTCAAATCAACTGATGCCAAGAGAAGGATGGTTTCGGCGAAACCAATCAACTGCTTGGACCAAAAATAATGAACAGCCGGCAGAGCCCTGAACTCAAAGCCAGTTTCGCCAAAACTACCCCTATGGTTTCGGTGAAAACATCAGCTCAGCCCGGCCCAACTAGGGTTAAGTATTTATACTTAATTCGGCGGTCCGGAGAGGAGACAATATACAAAAATCATAATTTACAAACATACAACTTTTCGAGATCAGTTTTCTTTGAAGTTCGGGAGTGAAGAGTTGGAGTTCAAAGAGCCGGATAGAGATCGTGACGCCATCCCTTCCATCTCGGAGAACCGGAGCTAGGAGTGCAACTTACCGAAGATCGGAGTCTGTCAGAGTCGTACGAATTAGGTTTTTCAGATCCTTTTCTGTTCTTCCTTTGAATGATGAACTCTTTCCTTGTCTTTGTGTCTTTTGTAATGATCATGAGTAGCTAAACCCTTTAGAGCTTAGACTAGATGAACCCTAAGTGACCCAGGGCTTTAAAGCGGTCACGGATCGGCGGTGATTAGATTCGGAATTCAATCAGTTCTTTTTCATGTTTGGTTCATTCTTCATTGTTCATGTTTCTTGTCTGGATTGATCACCTAGATTAGATTCTTGTTAAACTAAGGATAGAAGCGAATGCTCGCCTTACTTTAGAACATCGAATTAAACAATTAACCTTATAATTGGAGTGTGCCTTTCGTAGGAACCGGTTAGGGTTAATAAACTGCAAGAGTAATTCATTAATCACTAGTAATTACACCAATTAATTAAGTCTTGCGAGAGGCGACCGTACCCGGGCGGCTAGTTAATCTTGGTAGTTAAAACGGTTGGTAGTTAGAACGGATAGAGCGAACGTTCGCCGGTCTTAAACCTAAGGGTAAGGAGTTATGGTGGTGTCTTAGTAATTGAGTGAATGAGAATCGAAATCCGCTGATCTGTTGATTGCCAATGCTCTGGGGAACGAAGGGGGATTCAAAGTCTAAGTTCGTCTGTCATTCTTGTTTCCAAACCCTAATTCTCAATCTGCTTTAGTTTAATCTTTTTAATTTCTCTGCATTCCTTAGAATTAGAAGTCGTGGAACTCACACCACGCACAACGTGTTTTTCCTTGAGTAATTTGTTAGTTCTGAAGTAGCCAATCATTCGAAGGCCCGTGGAATACGATCTATCCTAGCTCTTGAGCTTGATAGTTATTTGATTGAACCTGCTCAGCACAACGACGGTTCCATCAAATTGGCGCCGTTGCCGGGGACTTCTTTTGATTGTTCATTTTTCCATCCACTTCGATTTTACACTGGTTTTGTTTGTCTTTGTTATCTGTAGGTTTACAGGTGTATGCCTCACCGTCTTTGGACTTGCTCTCACACCAAACAGGCTAAGATTGCAGGGAATCCAGGCAGTTCTGCTACACCTCTACGATCACAGATTCTGAAGGAAGGCAGATCCAATCCATTCATCACTTCGATCAAGATCGAGGAACCGAAGGAGAGTTCCTCATCTTCGTCTTCACCGCACTCTTCAACCGCTTCATACACCGAGTCACTTTCACCCCCTCCATCCCCCACCATGACCGATAGATTACCACCTAACGGCGATCAACCGCCGCCACCCCCACCTGCACAGAAGAGTCTAGCAGACTATAACAAGCCGAGCGCGACTAGCGTTCGATCTGCCATTGCCGTTCCACGCATTGAAGGAGATCCTGACTATGAGATCAAGATTCCATTCTTGACCATGATCTCTAGGGATTTACAGTTTGAAGGCAGGCCCCTAGACAATCCGTGCACTCATCTTGCAGACTTCCTTGATCTCTGCAATACTTTTAAAAACGGAAACCTCGACAAAAACACTCTTTGTCTGAGAGCTTTCCCGTTCTCTTTGAAAGGCGCTGCTAAGAGGTGGCTTACTGGCAAACACCTGGCTACTACACTAACTGGGATACTCTGGCTCAGGACTTTGTTAAAGAATACTTCCCTCCGGCCAGAACAACCGCCATCAAGGACAGCATCGCCAGATTCTCCCAGAAAGAAGGAGAAAGTTTATATGATACTTGGAATCGATTCCAAGAACTTCTCTACACCTGCCCTCATCATGGATTCGAGCAAAGGCAGTTAGCTGAAATCTTCTCTCGAGGACTTCGAGAAGAATCTGCCAAGTGGGTCAATTCTCTAGCTGAAGGGGATTGCACTACACTCACTCCTGAAGCTGCTCTTCTGCACTTCGCAAACTGTGCCTCCAAGTCAAGGAACTGGGAGCGACAATATGAAGGATCGAGGAGCAAGCTAGATTTCGAAGCAGCTATCAAAGCAGAGGTAGAGAAGCATTTGAAGAAGTCTACCACACCAATCAAGCCACCGGCAGCTTCTTTCTATGTTGCCGATTGCGAGTGGTGTGGAGCTTGCTCACATAACGGAGGTCGTTGTCAGAATTTTGGTAAGGCAGAAGTCTGGTCTGCCGAAGAGGTAAATTACATCTAACAAGGCTTCGTTAATAATCAGAATGGTTATGCCGGTTATCGTAACTTCAGACAGCAAGGGAACTATCACGACAGACCTCCCTATAATGCTGGCGCCAATCATAACCAGAACCAGAATAACCGCCTGGCTGGTCAAGTTCAGGATCAGAAGCCTAACCATCCGCCGGCGGGTGTCTACCAGCCGCCGCATCACAATCCGGGTAATTATGGAACTGCTCCTGGCAATCGCCAGAATCAATATCTTAACAATACCTATCCAGGACAGCAGCATCAAAGAGATAATAATGTCAGTGACCTGGATAAGAAGCTCAGCTTGATCATCACAAGAGTCGATGATCATGACAGTCAGTTCAAGGCTCAAGCTCTTCTCAATCAAGAACAGATAGCATCTGGACAACGGATTGAGCAAGTCGTGAACAACATCTCGAGCATGCTAGCATCTGGTCGACCATTTGGCCAGCTTCCAAGCCAGACAAAGCCAAACCCGAGAAAAGAACAGGCTAAAATGGTAACTGCTCAAAAACTTCCAAACTTAATTGCTGATGCCTTTTTTGTTTTACGCAGGATCGCTGAAACTCCAGAAGAAGAGGAAGAAGAGGAGCAGAAACCAGCAGAAACCAGTGCCAAATCTGAGAAAGGAGCAAGCCAAGATGGTAACCGCTCGAAAACTCCCAAACTTAATTGCTGATGCTTGTCCTGTCTTACGCAGGATCGCTGAAACTCCGGAGGAAGAAGAAGAACAGGAACCGGCGCCTAAGGAGGATGATCCTCCTCTTGCACCATACGTCGTGAAGCCTCCTTTTCCAAGAGCACTGCTGCCAAACGCAAGGATCGAGATTGGCATGAAGGGGAACAAGGAAGGATACCCTGACATTCGTATTAAGAAACCTGTCTCTCCATATCCAGCTAAGTTATCTGATCCTGGTTCTTTTACCTTGCCTTTGGTCATCAATGATGTTGAAATTGAACGTTGCTTAGTTGATCTAGGAGCATCTGTTAATGTCATGCCTGTGAGTCTATATGAAAAGTTAAACCTAGGGGAACTTGAACCGCCTAGTATGCAACTCGTCTTTGCTGATAGATCGCTTAAAACCCCTAAGGGAGAAATTAAAGACGTTGTCACTAAATGTGGTCCGTTCACGTTCTTAGCTGATTATGTGATTATGGATACTAGTACAAATGATGCTACTATTCTCATAGGTCGACCTTTCATGGCTACTACTGGAATGAATATTAACGTTCCTAATGGTTCTTTGACTTTAAGAGTTGGTAAAGAAACGAAAACGTTCCGTCTTAAAGATTGCATGAAATATGACTCTAGGAATGAAGAATCTCACTGCTTAGCTGTTGAAACTGTGGAGTTGACTCCGGTCAACTCCGTTACTAATGCTTCTTCCAGTATCTCTAGATCAGTTGTTGCTACAGGTATTAAACAGGTCACTACGAAAACACCAGAAATTTCGGTTCAGAAGCCGCTTAAGAATAAGAAGAAGGAACTGCAAGCCTCTTCTAAACCACCGAGCAAACCTCGAGGAAAGAACAAGAAGACAAAGACCCAAATGGTCTGGAGACCAAAAATTCCGCCGTCTTCCACCGAGCCAGCTGCACCACCTGTTAATTCCGAGAAACCGGCGCCGGAACAAGTATGGAAGGAGAAGCCGAAAGCATCTCCTAAGGAAGTACTAACGATCACCGATCCTGGTGATAACAAGCCGAAGAAGCAAGAAAAAGAGAGACCGACAGTCCTCATTCCTTCCATCATCACACTCAAGAAGGATGATCTCTCTAGAGAGCTGTTCGGACCATTCAAGTTCGTTGATCATCTTCCCGACGGACGTACCAAGCTTTTGCATGCGAACGAGAAGAGATTCACGTTTACCGGAGAAGCCCCGAAGCTGTACTTCATGAACTCTGATGCGAGCGTGAAGGAGAATCTAAGTTGGGATGTCTCCTAATACCGTCCAGGTATCGTCCAGCTCAAGGACGTTAATAAAAGAGCGCTTCGTGGGAGGCAACCCACGGCTGGAGTCAGTTTTGTTTTGTTTCAACCTTGGTATTTTAGAGTCGGTTCGGGAGAGCCAAAAGTGTCAGTTTGTTTGATTTATTATTTTTTGTGTAGAGTCTGCATGTCATAGAGTCAGTCACAAGTTGATTGAGGTCGTTCCGATTTTTCTGGATTTAACTGTGATTTTCTGAAGTTGGCCTGATTTACGAAAATATTTTAAACCCGAACAGTTCAAAATTTTTGGCGAAACCACCCTTGTTTTCGGCAAAACCGATTTTCAAAATTTGGACCTGTTTCTCCTGTTCCTCATTTTCGGTTCGAAAATTTTCTGATTTCGGCGAAACCATCCCAACTAAAATTTTTGGCGAAACCGAGCTTCCATTTTCGGCGAAACCGTCTGTTCAAATCAGTCAATCCATTTTAACTAGTAGTTTTGGCGAAACCACCCCCTACTTTCGCCGAAACCGATTTGAAAAATCATCTAATTTATCCTTTAAATTTCGGACCACTTCCTCTCTCACCTTCTCTCATTTTCGCTCATCACTCCGAAAACACCCCCATCTCTTTAAAAAAATCGTCGAACGCCCCACTTTCAACACCCACCGTCGCCGCCGTTTCACTCACCGCCGCCGTCGCTGACCACCGCCGCACCTCTCCCCTCCTCATTCCAATCCCAACAAGCCCTAGAACGTTCGAATCGGAGCTTTGCAGCTCCAGTTCTCCGAAACCCCAGTTTTCAAGTTTTTCACCGATTCCTCTCACCTCGTTAATTTTTAGCAATCATGGCTTCAAGGTCAGTTGTATGACTTTTCAATACGAATCTTTTGACATATTGTTTGCTGAATTTTGTCGAGGTTGACGTTCGGTTGACTTTTCGGTTTACCTCGTTTTGCGTGCCGATTGTTTCGTGTGAACTAGGATTGACTGAACTTATAGAACTGTTCTAGGATGCTTAGGGAGTTCCGTGCTTAATTTCCATATCATTTGGTCATGTGTTGCTATGCATACGATTAATTCTTTGTTATGTTGACTTTTGTGAGAAATGTCGGTTTGACCTTGAACTATATTGATCGTTTGGCTGTCATAAATGTTCATTCTTGTTCATATTATCGTGCTGCCATTTGAAATCATATTTTACCGTCATTCTCCAAGTTTTGATAGTCTTGCCATGATTAGGGTTCAATATGACTTAATGTTGACTTTCTAAATGTCGGTTTGACTTTTTGAACTCTGATTGCGCTTACCTGATTATAGCTGTTCTTAAGACATGTGTTCTAATGTCTATGATTACCGGTTACTCCGCTTTACTTACCCCACTTAGTTTCCCTCGTTTCTTTGTGAAATTGAGTTTTTCTACTAAGTGTGGGGTAGGATCTTAGTTGACTAATCTGATTTCATTCTGGTTTAGGAACACCTTTGAGCGCAGGACTAAGGCACGCCTTGATGGCGCCTCGAGCTCAGGAGCTGCCGCTCCCGTCACACCCGCCATTCTGGGTCCTCCACCTGCACTCCCTCACCATGCTGGATACCATCCCACCATCGCCCGTCTACCGGACTTCTACTTTGGGAACTTCCAGAAGATCGAGCACATCCGGGGAGCTGACGTGCGTCCTTTATCCATGGAGTCACTCCAGGAGCATGACGAGGATTACTACCGGAACGTGCATGACGCCCTAGCACCGGCCGGTCTCCTAGAGCTGACCACCATAGCCGTCGAGTTCCCAGACATTGCTCTCCAGGAGTTCTGGGCGACATTTGACTTGGACGAGCATAAGAGGAGACGGGGCCAGAAGGTGATCTCCTTCTTTCTTGGTGGGGTGTACAAGCAGCTCACCTACGATGAGTTTGTCGCTCATCTGGGCATCCCCTACGAGCACTATCACGATCACCACCTCGGCTGGGGCGATGATGATGACGACGAGGAGTTACACGCCCTCTGGAGCCACATGACAGGCGTGCCTGGCGATCGCCTCGGGAAGAACAACTCAGTTAAGTCTCTAACTCACCCGCTCTATAAGTTTATTCATATGGTTTGGCGGAGGTCACTTTTATATGTCAGAGATAAGGATCGCCACCATATCCTTAAGGAGGAGCTCGTGCTTCACCGAGCCATCCGAGAGAGCTACCCTCTCCACCCCGGCTGGGTGCTAGCTCACATCTTCAGCCAGCGGACCAAGAGGAAGAAGCTACCACGCAAACTCTTGGGAGGCAACTTCATAGGTCAGCTAATCCTCTCCTTCGGCATCAGCCATGAATATGGCCCTAACATTCCACGACACCCAATTATGACCGTTGGAGGAGACTTGGTGGTCGAGTACGACTTAGAACTCGACCTCAGTCCCCATGTAGCAGCAGATCCTCCACTCCAACCTGCGGTCGAGTCGGAGGACGAAGATGATGCTGAGGAGCAGCAGCCGCAGCCGCCGCCTAAGTTTCAAGATTATATACCCTCGCCACACCATCAGGCAGGGTACATCCACCAGTCGCCGCCGCGCATTCCAGATCCATTTCCGGCGCATACTCACCAGCCGCAACACCACCCCGCGGACATTGGTGAGCTGTACGAGCGACTGCAGGAGTGGCGCATCACCGACAACGCCACTCAAGAGGCGCGGTGGACTATTATGCAGCAACATATGCACCGAGCCGACCGGCGTTATGAGCGACAGCTGGAGTGGCAGCGACAGCTCGGCGATTACTTCCACTTCCCCCACCCTGACACCTCTGACCAGTGATGATCAGGTGGTGTCCTTTTCCTTGTCCTTTCTTTTTATTTATTCTTTTCGGACTTCGGTACAACTTTTTTCTGTGTGGATCCGGGGCACTTGTCCCGGTTTCCTTTTTATGTTTTATTTGTTTTTGTTTTGTAGGCAGTTGGGAGATTCTCTTTGCTTCGCTTGGGTAGATTCCCTCCGCTCCGAGGACCCGTGCTCATCCCCTACACCAATCATCTCGGTCCAGGTTCTTCCCTTCCACTCTGAACTCTAGAATTAGTCATGTGAGGACACAGTCCGATTTAAGTGTGGGGTAGGATGCTAGAGAACCTTGCATGAACTTGATTGCCCTTGATTGTGTTTTGTGTGCCTCGTGATTCCATTCCAGTCTCTCTAGCATTAGAATGGCTCAGTTCTTGATTTTCGATGTTAAGTTGTTGTTCAAACTTTCATAATGATGCTTAGACTGCTTAACCTAGAACTTGAGAACCAACTTGTATGCTTTGATGCTAAATTGCCTGGTCAGAACAGAATTTTAAAGTCACACTTGTAGTTTGTAGCCTTGATTGCATGAAAATGACCGAATCCGACTAGCAAACCAACTGTGAGCTTTTGATCCATTGCACGTAACTTGCAATTTAAATTCTTTCTGAGTGGTTTTCTGTTTACTTGAATGAGTTAGAATTTGCATGAGACCTACTCGAGACCACACGATAACACGAGTTCTAGAAGGATAGGGGCACCTAGATTCAGCTACTAAGCCAGATAGCCTACCAAACGATAAATCCACTAGGTCTAGACCCTTGAGCTTGGCCTGTTCTTTCGGTTCGATAATACATTACAGCCATTTCCCATTTCTTTCACTCCCCGTTGATCCCCTGTGATTGTAGTTCTAGATTGACCTACCGGAAGTTGGTTTGTGGTAACCTGCCTATAGCCATTAAACAGGTGGTCTTAGCTAATATGTCCAGACGTGTAAATCCCTCTAGCAACTAAATGAAAAATCGGCACAAAAGAAAAGAAAAAGTAAAGTAAGAAAAGAAGCAAGCTTCAGAAAAAAAAATGAAGAAAGAAGAAAAATCAGAAAAATACGAAAAAGTTCAAAGTGTAGTTCAATAAAACGTTCTTCTCCCTACAAATGGAAGAACGAAGTCAAAAGAAAAGTTGAAAAGAAAAGAAAAAAATTGTGCAAAAGAAAAAGAATAAAGTGCTAGGTTGCTTGAGGGTATCATAGGACGAGCGTTCATCATTCCACCAGTGTTTGGTTAGACGGTAGGAAGCCATAGATTAGATTCGAGGGAAGTTAGTCAAAAGCTACACCGCACCAAGCCATGATCATTCATTCCCATCATCCATCTCATTATAAACCCGAGTAGTGTAGAATTCATTACGGTCCTAGCAGGGAAGTCCTTCCTGACTAGATACTCGTGTTGTCACAGTGGTGGAGATGTGATCGAAATGCAAACCTATGACAGAATTCGGTAACAGAAAATGATCGAGAGCAGAAACACGTCCTTAAACACAGAGAGTGAGAGTTCCCATTGTACTAAATACATCAGGCGGCGGCGGGCAGTGGGGATCCGGCGGCGGTGGCCAGTGGGGGGGCGTCGGGCATCCTGGTGTCGGGGAAGTCGGGGTCGGGCAGGACCAGGGCTGAGCGTCGGGCAGGGACGCGCCGGACTCGTGGTCGGGGGCCACGTCAGGTGGTGATGCGCCGGGGGGCCTTGGGCAGCGACAGGTCGGGGCCGGGTGCTAGATCGGCCGGGGCCTGGTCGGGCAGGGTAGCGCCGGGTGCTAGGGCGCTAGGACTGAGCGGGTAGCGCCAGTCGGAACCGGGCGCCGGGACTCCGGGGCTGGTCAGGCATTGCCAGCCGGGGTCGGAACCGAGCGCTGGAGCGCTGGGGCCTGGTGGGGTAGCACCGGGTCTGGGGTCGAGCGCCGGGGCGCTGGGGCCTGGTGGGGCAGCGCCGGGGCTGGGGCCGTGTGCTGGGGCACTAGGGCCTGGTGGGGCAGCGCCGGGGCTTGGGCCGAGTGCTGGGGCACTGGGGCTTGGGGCAGTGCCGAGGCCGGGGCCGAGCGCTGGGGCGCTAGGTCCTGGGCAGTGCCGAGCGCTGGGGCGCTAGGGCCTGGGACAGTGCTGAAGCTGGGGCCGAGCACTGGGGTGCTGGGGCCTGGTCGGGCAGTGCCGGGGCTGGGTACTAGGGTCGGGGCTGGGGCCAGGGCTGGTGCCGGGGCTAAGGCCGGGGCAGGGGTCGGGGCTGAGGCCGGGGCTGGTGCCGGGGCTGAGGCCGGGGCGTCGGGTGCTAGGGTTTTAGAGAAGAACCCTGCAAACTTCTTAAGCCTTCTCGACTTAACTTGCTCTCCTTCATGTGATTCTTCTTCTCCTTTCCTCTCATCCTCCTCATCGCATGTCTCGATTTCTCTTTCTCTTATCACCATCGTTTGTTGATTAGGGCAGTCCCTTGAGACATGTCCCCTTCCTTGACATTTGACACATACAATTCCACTGGAACGTGGGTTAGAGCCTTGAAACTTATAAGTAGATGGTGCAAGTGTTACCGGAGGTGCCGAATCCCTAGGGTTAGGGTTTGGCCGTGGGCTGAGGGCTCGGGTCTGTTCAGGCTTCCATGGAGCTTGGCTTGTACTTGGATCTTCTCTCCCTGAGTCATGGGCGGGTCTCCTGGTGTAGCCGTCTCAGCCTCGTCCTCTTCCACGCTGGGTCAGGGCTCCGTGTATGTAGGCCAGGGTAACTTTAAGACTCTGAAGGGTGTTGATGACACTCGATTTGACGTGATTATCAGCCTCATTTAAGCGACATTTCTTTGCTTAAGACATTGTTTTTAGGGTAGAATAACGAATATTCAATCGATTGCCCTATCTCGTGCCATTTGTGTTACCTTGGCCCGTTTCGGGTCTATTTGATGGTTTTCTAGTGTTTTTGTGTTAGCACAGGTTTTTGCCGTCAAATAGCGTAGCCATGGACGTGTCTAAGGCGTAGGAACCTCGAGGAATCAAACTGGAATCGATCAAAGGAATCAATCAAGTCAAACCGAAAATCTGCCATTCACACTTACAGTTTCGGCGAAACTAGGCCCCAATTTCGGCGAAACCAGCAGTTCAAATCAACTGAAGCCAAGAGAAGGATGGTTTCGGCGAAACCAATCAACTGCTCGGACCGAAAATAATGAACAGCCGGCGGAGCCCTGAACTCAAAGCCAATTTTGCCGAAACTACCCCTATGGTTTCGGCAAAAACATCAGCTCAGCCCGGCCCAACTAGGGTTAAGTATTTATACTTAATCCGGCGGTCCGGAGAGGAGACAATACACAAAAATCATAATTTACAAACATAAAACTTTTCGAGGTCATGATCAAGTAAAATGCACACAAGGTGTACGATGAAATGAGTTTGGGTCTTTATACCTAAAAAGTCATAGCTAACATGCTCTCATTTGAGTTATGATGCAACTATTACAATCCTTATGCGTAACAATGAAAGGAAGCACACATGAACCAAGGCATTACCAAGTCAAACAACAACCCTAATCATGCATCTTTGTAAGGAAACAAGAAATAGGAGATGAAGAACACATTGGTTTAAATCACATCTTAACTTGAATTAAACCAAAGTAAATCCTAAGTGTAATCGAGCATCAATCCCCTTAAGGTGTCACTCACTAAACCCTAGGGGGTTTAGTTGCAGTAGTACATAATGGAGATCTGAGAAATACAACTAAAAAAGAGAAAGATGAAAAGCTCCACCAATTTCTTCGTGTTCGGATGACTCTAGATATCCGTCTACTATTTCTATAATTTGGAAAATGAAGGATGATGATAAGAAGATGATTTCAAGACCCCGAGATGGTTTCTGGGTGCTGGAGGTTGGGAGTGTTCATCAAAAACGAGTTGGGAACGAAGTCTCCCTTTTAGGTTTCCAAAAGCTGAATTTATACAAATCTGTCCGAGGGTTAGGCGTGTAACCGGAGTGCGCGTTGATTACTCGACATTTCACGCCAAGCTTCATTGACGCTACGCTAGCTCTTTTTTCTCAACTAGCGTAGCATTGTAACTACACTAACCCTTCAGACTGCGACCTAGCATAGCGTTAAACTTTAGAGCTTAATATCTTCAATGTTTGGACTATGATTCAACCACCGTCTGAGACTGTGGTTTCGTATCAACGTGATCTAAATAAAAGTATAACCTGAAAACTTATAAAAAACATAATGGAAAATGTGAAAATGGACCACAAGGATCCCGAGAGCCAAATTAAAATGAATAATTATCAACTCGATCAAAACCGTTCAAATGACAATATTAACACTCAAATACCACTCGATTACATATCAAATATGAGAGATAAAAAATGACATATTTCAATTCACCAAATTACCCAAAACTTGAACGTTGCTTGTCCTCAAGTGAAACTCAAACCAACATATTCTCACTTGTGGGTTTGATCCCCGGCAATGACGCCAAAATTTGATAGGGATGAAAACGTCCCTCGAGAAAGATACAGGGCTTTTGGCCAGGGTCTTTTTCGCGCCTGGCTCTTCGTTTGGCTTACTCAGTTCAGAGAGAGGTGTCTAAATTGGTATGACACAAACACAAACACTTCACAATCCCAATCACAAGATAAGGCAGGCTTAGTCTGTAACGAACTAACTCAAGCATGGGCTCAAAGAGCATAGAAAAAGGTTTTGACAACAAATTTTTCAAAGCACGCAGAAAGCCAAAACACAGGTTGGATGAAATGGAAGAGAAATAAGGGTAAAGCAAATTTGCCCTTTCGGATTCATGAATCATGATCACACAACTTTGGACAAAATAGCTCTAACAAGCCAGATAATATCTTTCAACTTAATACCAATACGAATCCTAAGCTCATGTGTCAAGATAATTAGGACTCATCATTAACCACTAATCAAATGGTCATTGGTCGCCATTTTAGAATGATCAAGTAGAATGCAAACAAGGTGTACGATGAAATGAGTTTGGGTCTTTATACCTAAAAAGTCATAGCTAAATGCTCTTTTTGGTTTGACAAAATATTACAATCCTTTGTGTAAAACGAAAGGAGCACCATGAATCAGGCATTACCAAGTCAAAAAACAACCCCAAATTTCCA
>JAVBHU010000039.1:0-70419 GCA_034768395.1 Linum lewisii
GGGAGCACGGGGACCCCCCATGCGGGTAGGGGGGGTGGTCAGGCCCCGGCGGGGTGGGGGAAAAACTCCTTATGGCGCCTAATGAATCACATAATAATGGAATTGAGATGAGTGTGTTTCTGTATGGGGTTGTTCGGAGTGTTTGTGAATGCCTTCGTGTGTTGTGATCATGTTTTCTGCTGAGAGGATTTAAAGGGGTTTGAAGGGTTATGTTTGACTTGTAGGTATTTAAAACTGTGAATGTGAGGGTGGGGTCGATGTTGAGTGGAAGTAAGTTAGTAAGGAGTTGAGAGTATTGTGGTAAGGTTTCGGTGTTTCATGATCTTGGTTATTCGTTGTATTTGTAAATTGAGTTTTGGGTTATTGGTCGAGATTATGGGTTGGTATTGTTTTGGGGAGTGCACCGTGAATCACTTAGTAATTGAAAGGGGAAAGCAGCGTATGTGTGAATGTGCGAATGTGTATGAAAGGTAAAATGTGTGGCTTTGTGGAAAATTTTCTTGTGATCTAAAACGCTTTTTGTAAAGCAATGCTAAACGTATAATGGAGTCAATGGTGAACCGTGGAGTGAGGACTTTTTTTGTTATGAAGAACTAGTTCTGGTATGATTTTGATCTTATCATGTTGATTTCTTGTGTACTTTGTTACATGGATTGGGGGGTTGTTTTGAATTTGGCTTATGGACGCCTAGTATCATTTTGGGAAATTTAAAAATGATTTTGGCTGTGTCAGTTTTTGTTGCTGATGTGTGGTGGATTTGGGATCGCTCCTAGGTAGGTTCGGCGCTTAGGTAGACCCAGTGGGTTCACTCGTTTCTTTTGGAAAGCGACCCCCCCCTTTCTCTTTTTCGGGTTTTTGTTGGTTGGAGGGGAGGAGTTGCGGGTTTGGGGAGTTGTGAAGGAAAATTGGGAACATTGGGGAGTGACCATTTTTTTAAATTTAGATTTCAGTTGACACTTTTGGGTTGGAAGATTTGTTCGTTTTGAGATTTGTGATCGGTTGTGATGGGGATTTCAGATTTATTTGTATTTCGTTTTAAAAGTGCAGGCCCCCTTCTTTTGAATTTGTTTTTAAGGTTTTGTTTCTGTTTCCGTTTTGCGTTTTACTCTTTTCTTTTAAGCTGGTTCTTCAAGTAGCATCAAACCTTTTTTACCATGGGTAAACCCGGGGTGGGGTTTGGGGATGGGTTTAAAGTGGTATCAGACCCGGTTAGTTGTGCTGTGGGGGTGATTGTCTCTTCTTTAGAGGAGTAATTAACCCATGGGGGGAAGGGAAAACACGGCACGGACCAACTTTTCGGGGTTTTTTTTTAAATCTTTTTAAAAATTGGGGGGGGAAGTTTTAAAAGGGAAAGTGTTGTGTTTTTAAAAGGGAAAAATGATTTAAAATAAATGGATTTCTGAAAATTGGTAAACTGAAACGTTTTGTTCCCCCCTTATAAAAGGGGGTGGGGGGGAAATTGGGGTGGAAGTATTGCGGGTTTGGGGAAATTGGTTAGAAAAAGTAAAAGCCTTGTAAAATTTGGTTAAGGAGTGAGTGCTTGAGGGTGGATTTTTGTCGAAGGTGTTACTTCATAGTTTTTTTTGGTGTGAGTGTGTTTTGTTGAGCTCTTGCGTTGTGGTTGTGCCTTGAGTGATTTTTTTTTTTTGGTTGTGTTTTTTTGTGAGTAGTGCGTTGAGGTTCGGTTGTGCGTGCTGTTAGGTAGAAGTTTGAAGTAGTGTGGAGTAGTGCCCTTAAAGGTGTGTGTTGCAGAGCGTTAAAAGGGAGTTTCGGGGGGTGATGTGACCCCTTGGTTTTCCTGCGTTATCTGTGTTTTGTGGATTCGTTGCAGAGCGATTTGGGGTTGTGATTTCGGGACAAATTTTTTGAAGTTGTGGAGACTTGTAACACCCCCGCCCAACCGAACGTTTGGGGAATTTGAGTTTGGAGGGGTTTAGCTTTGGGAAACAATTTCTTGGGGTTTCCCATCAAAGTTCGGGCTTTTCTATTGAGTCGGGTCGAGTATGAAAAGGGGAGTACTAAAAAAAATTATCAATGTGGAGACCCGTACACGGGTGTATTACAATAACGCCGTGTACATGTTACACGCCGTGTATCATGATAACCCCGTGTATCATGGTCAGATTTAAAAAAAGGCTGATTTTCCCGGGAAATCAAACTTCCCCTTCTTTCTCTTTCCCCGAAATTCGTTTTTGACAAACCCAAAAACCCCCCTTTAGCTTAAATCCTTGATTCCCGGGAGTTGTAGAGCCCCGTTTTGACGATCCGTTTCTTGCTACGGGTTGTGGCAACAAAGGGAAGAGACGCTATTCGGGGGTTTGGTATTTCAAATCGAGGTTTGCAGTAAAAAAGGGAAAGCTACGTTTTTGGGACAGGCAAAAAAATTCCCAAAAAAACTTCAAACTCGTTCCGAGAGTTGTAGAGCCCCGATTGGCGTCGTTTGTTTTCTATGATTCGTGGTAATGGAGGAAGAGATCGCCCTGGAGGGTTTTAGATATTTTGGATTTTGTGCTGTCGGTGAAGAGGAGAATAGCTACGTTTTTGGTGTCCCGAGAGTTGGTGTTGGGTTTCTAGAAGATTTTTAAACCCGTTTTTGTCAGGTGAGGGGTTTTGGTACGTAGGGAGGTTTTGGGGGTGTGAGGAGTTACAATTCAGACCTAGAAGAATGTAGGGCCTTGCATAAATTGAAAGAGAGTAAAAGGGGAAAATTGTTTGCAATTGGAAAATGTTCGTAAATATGTTGTTTGATGATTGTTGGATGTTTGTTAATTGATGGCTGGTTTATTATTTATGGGTGTTTGTGATGATTTTTATTGGGGGAATTGATTAACAGGATGATAAATTTATCGAAAAAGTAAGGGGTGATGGAGGGAGGGGGCTGTGAATGACAATTGTTTATTTTATGTTTTCAGTTTTTGGTTTCGGGGTGGTCCCCCCAATGTGGGGTCGCCCTTAAAGATGAACAGGTGGGGTGGCTCCCCCATGTCGGGGGGTCCATGAAGGATGTAAAAGGGGGGTAACCCTTTTCGACTCATGAAAATGGCTTCCCCTGTACTTTCAGGTGGGGGTGGCCAGGGAGCTAGGTTTACCCTTAAAAATCTTTGTGCCCTGGGAGGGGTTGATGTCTTGTGATTGGGTTTGTGTGATAGGGGGTATTGAATGATTTGGATTGTGTTGGTTTACATGGTTGGGATTGAGATGTGCTTGGTGTTGATGATGAATTTTGCAACGGCGTTTTTTTTAAATTGATGTTGTGTGTGAAGATGGTTGTTAATTTGGTTAAGGTGGGAGATTTGATTATAATTGGTTAGAATTGGTAAAGGGGAAATTTGTACTGGAAGTGGACAATAGAACCGGGCCGTGGAATTGACTTATGGAATTGGGTTTGGGGAATTGGTGAAAGGAATTGAGTAAAAGGATTGGGTGTTCGAAAGCAGAGCTATTGAGTGAGGTTGACGATTGATTTTTAATGAAATTGATGTTGTGTGTGTTGGTGATTGGGTTTTGGCCTTTGGTTATTTTAAAAAGGTTGGAGTCTTGGTGTGGTGGTAAATGTTGAGATGAATAGGATGTCAGATTTGGTCGAAAGGGCTAGGAATGGTTAATGAAATTGTGAACTAGATAGATTAGTGGGTTTTAAATTTTAACGCCAATAGGAGGGTTTAAAGGTAAATTGATTTGTCTTGATTTTTTATGGGTTTTTGGGGTTTTTGGGTTTACTTGTGTGGGGGTTGTATGGTGAATTGTGTGAGTGTATGGTTGACTAATGGGGTTTTGAAATGGGGGGTGAGGGGTTGGAACTGGGCTTTGGATGTTTTAGGCTTGCATGACCCCGAATTAAAATGGATAACTGTCTTTTGGGTTATATTTGATAGCGTGTGATTGATGTGTGAGTGGGGGTTGGGGTATAAGATATGCTTTAAGTAGTTGTCAGAAAAGTGAGTGGGAGGGGTTGGGTGCGAGGGAAAATTTTATGATTGTATTATTTTTACCGGTTGTGGAGACTAGAATTAGTCCTGAATTGGAACATAGATTGGTGTTTGGAATAAAAGGGAATTTGTGTGGTGGAATCAGGGTGTTGTTTTGTGATTGGATTTGGGGTGTCAATTTGGATGGGATTTGCGATTGGATTTGTGATGTGTAATTTGTTATGGTTTGAAAAGTGGAGTTGATCAAATGGAATTGGGTAAAGGGTTAAAATGATAGAAAAAAGGGACCCAACGTTACCTAATTGTGTTTCACCCACCGAGGGATGGGGGTTGGGGCCTCCCGCGGACGGTAGATTGTCTCCCGCGGGGGGGGTATTGTGGTATTGTGGTATTGGGGAATTGGGGAAATTGTAAAGTGTTCCCCATGTGTGGGGGAAAGCACAGGACCTCCCATGCGGTAGGGAGGTGCGTCAGGACGGCGGGGGCGGGGGAAACAACTCCTTATGGCCCCTAATGAACTCACATAGATAATGGAATTGAGATGCAGTGTGCTTTCTGTATGAGTGGTTGGGAGTGTTTGTGAATTGTTTTTGGAGTGTTGGAATCTGTTTGTCATGCTGAGATGGGGATTTAGGGTTGAAGGGCTAGATTGACGTTGTAAGGTTTTGTGAATCTGTGCAATGTGAGTGGTGGTCGATTGTGAGGGGAAGTGTTGTTAGAAAGGAGTGAGATTTTTTGTGATGAAAGGGTTTGATCTTTGTTTATGTTCTTTGTTATTTCGTTGATTTGTGAATTGATGATTTGGGTTATATGGTCAGATTAGGTTTTGTGGGTATTGATTTTGGGGGGTGCACGTGAGATCCCTTAGATAAAATTTAAAAAGGGAAAAGCAGCGTATGTGGAATTGCGAAAGTGTATGAAGAGGTTTAAAAGGTGTTGGGTTTGATGGTAATTGCTTTGATGCTAAATGTTTTTTGTGAAGCAATGCTAATCGAATATTGAGTCAAAGGTGAACCCTAGGAGTGAGGATTTTGTTGTTAAAGAAGAACTGTTCTGGATGGTTGTCTTTGCATGTTTATTCTTTTTCATTGTTACATGGATTGTGGAGTTGATTTGATTTGAGCTTATGTGTCGCCTAGTATCATTTTGGGAATTTAAAAGAGCTGGCTGTGTCAGTTTCCCGTTGCTTGATGGGGGTTGTGGGAGTTGGGTCGTCTAGGCTAGGTTGGGCCTTTAGGTAGACCAGTGGGTTCACTCATTTATTGGGAAGTGACCCCCCCCCTTTTTCTCTTTTCGGGGTGTTCTTTTGATTCGGAGGGTTGCGGTTGGATTGTGAAGGGAAGAATAAGAAGCTATTGTGGAGTACCTTTGTTTAAATTTAGTTTTCATTTGACATTTTTGGGGTTGGAAGATTTGAAATGTTTTGGTTTTGTGAGGTTTTGGGGGGATTGGGTTTTCATTGTTTTTTCGTTTTTTAAGGGGGAGGCCCCCTTGTTTTGAACTTTTTTTTAAAGAGTTGTTTTTTTTTCCCGCTGCTTTTTTTATTTTTTTTTTTAAAGCGGTTTTTAAGTAGCCTCAAACCGGTTCACCACGGATGAAAGGGTCGGTTTTGGGAGGGGGTTTACCAACGCTTTCTTTTAGACCCACTTTTTTACCTCTGTATAATTTTTCAACTTTTTTTTCCCATTTTTTAATTAGGCCAAATTTTTACAATTAACTTTATAATTTCTTTTTAAATTAACAACAAAAACACATATTTGGGTTATTTATGTCATTATTTAAGTAAATTATGTAATTTCTAATTAAAAATTATAATGAACAGGGCCTAAATTAAAAAATTTGTTAACGAGTTTTGATGTTTAATAGTTAACTAACTAGATAAATGTTACAAACAATTAATTAACTAATCATGATAATTGTTAACTATTTAACAAAATAACATGTTAATAGTTATCTGTTGATAACTGTTAACGTAAAAATCAGGGTTAATAGTTAACTAGTTATAAAAAAAAAAAAATTTGTTTAATAGTTAATTTTCCCCTCCGGGGAAAATCACCGAGTTTTTCGGTCGCAAACCTCGCCGGGGAAAAAAAGTTAACTAAATTAACTAGTTACTCGATTGGTTAACTAGTTAGCTCGATTGGTTAACTAGTTACTCGTTGGTTTTAACTAGTTAAGAAGTTAACTCAAATTTGGGTAAAAGGTTAACTAGTTATCAACAGATAATAGTTAATGTAAAAACTGGTTAAAAATTATGAAAAAATTGTTAAAAAGTTTTTAGTAAAAATCGGTTAAATTAAATTGTCATCCCGGGAAAAATTTCCGGGGTTTGGGTAGGGCTCTGGAAACCCCGCCGGAAAAATCACCGAAAAAACTTGTTTTAAATAATAGTTAACTGTAAAAATGCAAGTTAACTAGTTAACTGACGCGCGGAAAAGTCCCCCAGTTTGATTGGGAGCCGAAAAAAACACCGAAAAAATTTTATGAAAAAATCCCGAAAAGTCATCGGAGTTGGTCGTTCGCTGGACCCGCCGAAAAAAAATATTAACTGTAAAACCCAAAAAACTAGTTTTAATAGTTTTCAATAAAAAAAATTTAAGTTATTAGTAAAAAAATCAGGTTTAAAAGGAAAAAGTTATCGGAAAATTTTTACTAAAAAAAATTTCTGATGTTAACTATTTAAAAACTAATTACAAACAACAAAACCCTATTTAGGTAACTAGTTAAACAAAAAATTTTTAATCAATTTTTGATAAAAATTTGAGTAAAAAATTGGTTTGATCTTTAAAATTATTTTAACTCGATCAGAAAAAACTGGGTTAAAAACCAATTTGGGAAATCGTTTAATCGTTTGGGTTAACTAGTTAACTTATCGATTTAAACCTATTTTGCTCGTTTGGGATTCACTAGATTAATTTGTTTGGGTTTAAAACCTATTTAAACTCAAATTAGATAACTGTTAACTCTTTAAACTAAATCATAAAGGTTTAACTAGTTAACTAGTTAAACTAAAAAAACGGTTTAAAATAGTTAATTGTCCCCCCGGGAAAAAGAAAAAGGGTTTGGTCGGTCTCCGGAGCCTAAACCGGGGAAAAACATTTTAAACTAACTATTTAAACTATAAAAATCCAAGTTAACTATTTAACTAGTTCCCGAAAAAAAAAATCATGCTAATAAGTTAATGTAAAAATAAGGTTAATAGTTAATTGCCCCGTGGGAAAAAGTCGTGGGAAAAAAGGTCACCGGAAGAAAAGTCGAGGGAAAATTGTGTTTGGGAAAAAGGTCACCGAAAAAACCCCCCCGCCAAAAAAAAAATCGCCAGAAAAAGTCCCCAGAAAATTCCCGGCAAACTGGCGGCGGTGGGTGCCCGGCGGCGACGGTGGGAAAGACGGGGGCCCCGGGCAACATGGACGGCGGACAGTTTTTTGAAAAAGGAAATAAAAAAATATATTTAAAATAATAAAATAATAATAAAATATTTAAATTTAAAATAAAAATTTAAAATTTTTTTGGTAAAGGCCCAAAATTTCCCCTGAAAAAATCTGGACCATTTGATTGGTCAAAGGGTCAAAAATAGATCTAAGGGGCAAAAAGGGGGTTTTGGAACTTTCCAAAAAAAATTTATCTCGGGGACGGGATCTGTTTTCCAAGTTTTTAAAACAATTAAATTATTTTATTGGTTGTACATTTTTTTGGGGGGTTTTAAAAATATTTTGTAATTTAGAAGTATGAAAAATGACTTTAAAAAAAGTATGAAAAATTGGGGTGAGTTTCATGGACATTCAAAATAATTCATTCCAACCTTTTTTTATTCATAATATTTTTTAAAAATTTTTGTATATTATTATTGTATATTAATTTTAAGTTTTTTTCGAAAATTAAATTTTTAAATTTTAATTTTTAAAACGAAAAAATATACAATTTTGAGGTTTTTTTTTATTTTTTTTTGTATAAATTTAGGTTTGAAAACTTCTTATTTTTAAAATAAATTGTTGGCCTTTACTAGGGGTGGGGCTTTGGTGGGGTTCCCAAACCCCAAACCCGAAACCGGATTATTTGAAAATCGAAATTAAACCGACCGCATAAAAGAAAAACCGGGTTAAAACCGCACCACAAATTTATCGGTTCGGTTTGAGGCCACCGCATAATTTGGGGTTTTTGGTGGGGTTTTTAAGCTGAAAAACCCGCAAAATATTTAAAAGGTACTAAAATTTTTCCCATTTTTGTATAAAAACCGCCTCTAGTTGGAATTAGGCCAAAATAAAATTCAAAAATCTCGTAAAATTTAGTTAATATGTCATTATGGGGGAAAAAAGGGGAAAAGAAATATTTAAATTTTTCTTTAAAAAGGGACGTAAAAACCCCAAACCCAAATTTTACACTGTTAAATATTTTAATAACAATAATTTTTAAAAGGTAAGTAATGGGGAATCAAATTTTAAGGTTTGGCAAGTACGTAGATTGCGTTAAAAAAAAAATTAAAAATTAGTCTGCAAATATATTTCATTTTTTACATTTGTGCGCTTTATATATATATATTAATGGGTACATTTTGGGTTTCCCTGGGAAAGATTATCGGTATGCTAGCTAAATTTTTTTCGTATTTTTGAGTTAAACTTTAAATTTGGGAGGGATTTAGTTTAAAATTTTTTTGGGGGTTGGGAATTTTTGGTTAGGGGTTTGGTTTTTTTTTGGGGGTTTAAGGGATCTTTTACTTTGGACTTATCGTAAAAATGTTCAATTTGGGTTTTTGGGAGTCGTTTAATGTAGTTTTTTTCAATTTATCGGTTCCCCCTTGTATAAGATTAGTAATTACTTGGGTTTGTCAACGAAAAAAAGAAACCCAAAAGGGGAAAGGGGTTTGAAATATAATAAAAAAAAAAATTATGTTTTTTTTTGCGGTTTGGGGTTGGGGTTTTCAACCAAACAAAATAGAAAATTTAGGGGTTTTTTAAACCAAACCCGCATATGAAAACAAAAGGTGGTGTTTTGTGCGGTGAGTTTTTAATTTTTTAAACCGGTTCGGTGGATTTTAAACCCACACCATTGCCCCCCCCTAGTTTTTCCCAAAAAAAATTGTTGGTATGAATTTATGTTTTAAATCCATTTATTATTGAATTTTTTGGAAATTTTTTTTATATTTAAAAGTGTAGCAATTAAATTAAAATTTAAACCCAAAAAAAACCATAGCTTGAGAATAAAAATTTGGAAAAAAAAATCAATGACCAAAACCATCCCTAGGGTTTTTACTTTTTTTTAAATTCTAAATTTTTTAAATCGACCCCGGTTTTTTTTGGGAACATGAATCATTTAAATTTTAATTTTGTTTTTTATTTCTTTTAAAAAACCCAGTGCTCTTCGTCAAAAACAATGAAACCGTCAAAAATGGGTCCCCAATTGGGGGGAGCTCGTTCATAATCAGGGTAGGTTATGGTATTTTTATGCAAATTTTTCGAAGAAATGAAACCAAAATAATAAATAATTTGAATAATTTTTTATATAGTGAAATCCATTGTTAAAAAGAAAGAAATTTTTTTCTCAAAGTGTTAGTGAATGAAATCTTTTTTTTTCTTAATTTTTCTTTGGGTTTGTACAGGGAAAATTTTTTTGCAAAGGGCCGAGTAAAAAGGAAATACACAGGGCCTCACTTTACTAGTAGTGTTCATCTCACCTTTCCCTCGAACCCTTTTTTAAAGCTTTTTGTATTCAAGGGTGATGTCCTGAATTATAAATTTATCAAATTTTAAATCTGTGTTTAAAATTCGAGAAAAAACCATTAATGAACATGCTCGGGGCTTTTTCGAGTTTTGGGAATTTTTTTTTAAAAGGGTTGTATACATTTTAAAAGAGTTTTTTTTTTTTAGGGAATAATTAGAGATTTTTTATCATCAAAAAAAAATGAAAGTCCTAAAAAGGGCCTATCTACCCAAAACCCAATACACCTCAAATCCAAAAAGAAAAGATAAAACCCATAAAAAACTCAAAACCTCTAAACAGATCTAGTTAGGCATACAACTTAGTTAATATTTTCCCGGGGAAGGGCCCTCTAGAAAAACCAATGAAAGCTTTCCCCCCAAACCTTTGCAAAACAGCCCCTTCATCCAATTTAAAACTCCTGTTTTTTTTAAACGTTTGGCATCTTTCCCCTCCAATTTCCCCTTTACAAGGGCCACCAACACAATCTTTTAAAAACTTTGCCTCCCCAAAAAGGAGCCACTCCAAAATTAAATGCAAAAATGAAACCACTCTATCCCAGTTATCAAACACCCTACTTCGGGGGAACCTCTATGCACAACTCACGGCATATTTGCACTTAGCAAAAAAATTTATTCCTGTTTTTGGGTTTCCATCTCAAAAAAGGCAGAAATTTTTTAACCCGCCTAGTTTCCATTGCAACCTTACCCAAAAGTGGAAATTCTTGCCCTTTTCATGATAGCCAAATGTAGTTTTTTGGATATGTACATCATTTAATTTTTATAGGGGACATTTTTTGAAACCTTGAAACCCTTCCCTTTCTATGATTTCCCCTTCCCCCCTTAATCCGGTATTTTAGGGACTTTTACGATAAAATAATTTCGAAAAACCAAAATTTCCCCCAAAAAACTACTATTTACAAGTATCAAATTTTAAAATTGGAATTGAAAATTCCACGTGGAAAATTTTTTTTCTTGCAAAAAAAAACGACCTTAAATGTAGGTGTAAAAAAGATGCCCCGGGACTCAGCCCTACAAAATTTAAAACCAAAAAAAATTTTTTGGGATTAAAGCCAACATTTCAAGTTAGTTTAAATTTTTTATAATATCGAAAAAAAAACCTTAAAACTATGCAAAACTATGATATAATATACGGTAAAAACCCATACTATGAAAAAAAGGACCCTTTTTAAAATCCCATCCCGTAAAGGAACCCGCCCAACCCGTCTTTTGGACCCGTCAAAAACCCGTTCTTTGTTTAGTCTAGCAAAATTTGGGGAAAATTTAGAGGTCTAAAATTAAAGTGACATGTGCAAAAAGTTTAAAAAATTTGGAACCACTTCTATAGAGCAAAAAAAAAAACTCTATGTCCCCCCCCCCCTTTTTCTTTTAATCCCCTTTGGTATCTCATTTAGATCCCTAGTTATCACCTAAATTTGTTTTTTTGATACATTTTGGAATTGGGATTTAGTTTTTTTGGGGACACAAGTGTGATGATTGTAAAGGTTTACTGGTTAGGGGTTATAGTTTTGAAAATTTAAAAGGTTACTTATTTTCCAACTTGGGGAAATGAGGAGCAGAAAACAGGGTTTCCAATCAAACTTGTTAAAAATTTTGTGTTTCCCTTAAAACAAAACGATATTATTTTACAGGGGTTCCCCAACAGATTTGGGGTATGGAATAAATCCCATAAATGTCCCTACTAGTCGTCCAAATCGGACATGTTTCGGGTTTGCCTGTCCCCCGTCAAAACATATGCTTTGGCAGTTTTTATTTGTGCTTTGTGGGTTAAAAACCCCAAAATTTATTTGTTTTGCTGGGGGGATTTAAATTTGGATTTTTGTGCTTTTTTTTTTGGGCTTGCGTAAAATCTACCCCTACGTTTTTCAATTAGTATTCGAATCAAAACCCGATTTTTGGGGGGGGCCCGGGCAAAAAACAGGGTTTGATTTTGATAAATTTTTGGGAGATTTGATTTTTTTTTTATAAAGTTGATTTCAAAAATTTTGGGTTTTGGGGGATGAGAGGTTTTCAGGCCCCCCCTTAGTGTAAAGGCTAACGATAGTAATCTTACGATTTCGAAAAAATATTGACTTAAATAGCTAAATTAAAAAAGTTGATAAAAGATAAAATTTGGGACGAAAAAATTTAAATAAAACTTTCAAGATTTTGGTGGCAAACCCAAAAATTTTTGAAATTTGCAAAAAATTTAAATTTTGTTTTTCATAGGTAATTAGATGATTTGAGATAAAATTAGGTGATTTTTTTTTTTTTTTTTAACAAACTTTCCAAAACATATAAAAATAATATTTATCGTGAAAAAATTGGGTTTTTTTAAAAATTTTAAAAACAATTTTTATACACATTTGTTAGGAAACAAACATTTGGGGGGCCCCTTTTCCAAGGGGTTGGGAAAGGGGTTCTTCTCCCTTTTTTCAGTTTAATTAGATCATACTTTAAACCCTTGCAATTAATGGTTTTTGTTTTGTTAGAGGTATTTAGAACTTTACACATACCTTTTTTTTTTTATATTTAGATTTTATTATTTAGTGCCCTTTTGGGTTTGAAACCCGGGTTTGCCCGGGTTTCCCATCGGGGAAAACTTTTCCGGGGGTGCTAAACGCCGGCGCTGGCGACTTTTTGACGGGGACTCCGGGAAAAATTTTTTTTTTTGTTTTCCCAAAAATTTTTTTTTTCAAAAAAAATTTTTTAACACCTTTTTTCTCCCTAACTATTTAAAACAATTTTTTTTTAACTAATAACTTTTAAACTTGTTTTTTAAAATTATAAATATTTAAACATCTTTTTTTTGTTTGATAACTTGTTACCATTTTTTAATTTGATAAAAAAAGTTAACATAAATTTTTTATTGATAACAAAGCTAACAGGGTTTTTTAAAACTGAAAAACTATTTAACAATTTTTTTATTAGGAAACCCAAGGTTTTTTTTTGAAAAACAAAGATAAAATTTTTTTTAAAAAAAATTTATTTAAAATTTAGAAAACATTTTTTGGGGTTACTATTTAAAAACAGTTTTTTTTAAAAATGATAACTATTTAAAAATTGGTTTTTATCGGAAAAATAGTTAAAAACGTTTTTTTTTTAAATAACTTTTTTTAACCTGAAAACTATTTTAACAAATTTATCAAAAATAAAAAATTTTAACGAGATTTTTTTTTAAACATGTTTTTGGGATTTAGTTATGTTTTTTTTCCCTAGTTAATATTTTAAAAATTTTTGGGTGTTTAATTTTTTAAACAACATTAGTTAACTAATTATAAAAAATTATTTTAACTTATAAATTCTGATGTTAATTAGCCCCCAAACCCGGGGTTAACTGTTAACCAGCCGGGTTTAACTGGGAAAAACTTACAAGTTGTTAATTTGTTAATTAATGGGAGTTAATATTTAACCCCAAATTTGTTTTCCCCTGAAAACAATTATTTTTTTTAAAAACTATTTAACCACCCGAGTTAACTATTTAATTTTTCAAGCTAATTATAATCCATGAGTCATAGTCGGAAAAAAAAAACCCCCCAATAAAAAAACAAAAAAAAATGCCTACTACTATACTACCAAAAACAATAAAGACCCAGCTTTAAACCCCAAAGAAAGGTTTGGAAAAAAAACCCAAAACATCTTCATAAAAAAACAACATAATATTTTCTTAAGCTTGTAGGCCATTTTTTTTAGGGAAGGTGACAGGTGTTATCCCAATTTGGCACATGACCCGAAACAGGGGGAGAGGGAAGATGAAATGGATACTTTGCTCGATTAGTAAATCCCCAAAAATTTAGTCCCAACTCCAGCAAGATACCAACTTCCCCAACAACAGAAAGCAACAGAACCTTTCCGATCAGTCTTTCAACCCCGCTAGCTTCACCCCCCAACCGCCCCCACACCAACAAACAAAACCCCGGGCCCCCCCCAAACTCCCACTCCCAAACAAAAGGGAAGTTTTCGCCCAAAAGGAATGCTTCAAAAAAAAACTTTTTTCTTTGGTTTAAAGACGGTTCATCTCTTCCTCCTTTTCCAAATACCCCGCTTACTTTTCCCACCACAAAAAATACCCCGGCAGACCTTTGACCAGACGGTCCCCTTTTGACTTCTCCAAGCTGGAAGGGGCGACCTCCATCTTGCTCGAGTTGCACAGGGCAATTTCCGCGGGAAAAAAACCACCGGGCTTAACCATCTGATGTGGGTGCTCAAACGAAAGGTGGTGGGTATCTTTACGGCGCCCTATGATATGGACCCGGGGACAATGTTTGCCCGATCCCAAAACTGGTTTTTCCCTTACCCCCCAATAGGACCCCCTGGCCTGGGTTTGGGCCCCCTAGGTCCCCCAAAAGGGAAGCGCGGGAACCCAAAAGGGCAGGACATTTCGAGTTTTTAAAAAAGGGTTAGGGCAAGAAATATTAAAATCCTTAATTTGGGCAGGTAGAAAAACCCCCGAAGGAATGGAATGCTGCCCCAAGCCTTGTGGTTGGGAGGGCAAAAGGGCTCTAGCACCGAAGAGAAGTTTTCAGCCCGCCCCTGGGTTGACCTCCAAAAAGCCCTGAAGAAAAGTGGCCCTTTGAGTGCCCCCTCTGGAAGCATTTCGGGGTTTTCAAAAGGGAAGAGGCCAAGAACCCTTGGCCCGAAGAGGGAGAGTGTCAAAGATTGCCCCTTTGACCCAAAGGCCCATGAGAAGACTTGGAGCCGGGGACCCCAAAGCGGGCACTTGGAAAAACTCGGAGAGCTACGCCCGAAGTTTACCGGGGGAACCCCCCTAAAGCCCCTTGGGGAAAAGGGGGGCCCAAGAAAAAAAAAAAGGAACTGATTAAAAGGGGCCCCCCCCGAACCCTTTTAAAAAAACCCCGCCGGGGGCCCATCCGAGGGATCCCAAAAAAAGTCCCGGGCCCAAAAAGGGGAAAAAAAAACCCCCCTCAAAGGGCCGAAGCCCGCATCGCCCCCCCGAGTAAACCCCCGGGTTGGGGGGCCCCCCGGGAAGCCCACCGGGCCCCCCACAAGTCCCCCAAACCCGGGCCCAGCTTTTTTCGGCTAATTGGGGTTTTTTTCCCTTTTAATTTTTGGGCTTTTATTCTGCCTTAAAAGGGCTACAATTTTTTTTTTTTTTTTTTATTCCTTTTTTTGTAGGTTTTTTTGGGGGGTTTTTTGGGCTTTTTTTGGAAAAGGACACTTATTTTTTTTTTATTTGAAGTAGAATTTTGAGAGGAGACTTGTTCCCCCACCCATATAAGGAGGGGGCCCCCCGGGCCCCCCTTTTTAAAAAACAAAAATTTTTTTAAAAAACCCCCTTTTAAAAAAAATTTGTTTGAAACCTTTTTGTATCGCATGTTTCGTACTGAAAGGGGCCCCCTTTTCATCAAGGGGAAAAAATCCCTTGGCGTGACGTCATCGACTTGGGGGGCTTCGGTTTTTCCCCCTATATTTTTAAAAAACGGGGCAAAATACTTTCCGCCCCCCCCGGTTTTTCCCACGGGGGTTTTTCCTCGTTGACCCGGGCCCCAAAAAAACGGTTTTTTTAAGGGGGGCTTTTTCCCCGGGTTTCAGCGGTTCAAAATGTTGGGTTTAGAGCCCTTTTTTCTCCGGACCAAAAAACTATCCCAGTTCCAAAAGGGTTTTTCCCCCTTTTTTTTATCCTTTAAAAGCTTTTTGGGGGGGGCCCCCGGGGGGTTTACGAATTTTTCCCAAAAAAAAAAAAAGTAACAAAGTAAAAAAACATGTTTTTTGGGGATTCCCCAAAGGGGTTTTTTTTGATTTTTTTAATCAGGGCTAGGGGGAAAAAATCAAAAAAAAACAAAATTTTGGTGGTATGGTTTTCCCCGCTTCTAAAATTTTTAAAAATTAGAAAAAATTTAAAAAAAAATTTAAAAAAAAAAACAAATTGGGGTTTTTTTGGGTTTTAAAAACAGAGAGACAAACGAACTTTTGACTTTGAATCCCCCCTTGTTCCCCAAAGCATTGGGGAAAAAAAAAATAGCGGTTTCGAAAATTTTCGTTCAATCAATTTTTAAGAACCCCCATAAACCCCTTTCCCCCCTTGGTTTTTAAGGGGGGGCGAACGTTCGCTCTATCCCTTTTTTGCTACCAAAAAATTTAATTTTTCGCCCCGGGGGGGGGGGCGCCTTAGCAAAAAACTTAATTTTTTAATTTTGGGGGAAAATTTTTTTGTATTTATGAGTTATTTTAGCAGTGGTTAACCCTAACCGGTTTTCCCACGAAAGGCACACTCCAATTTTTAAGGTTAAAAATTTTTTAAAATTTTTTGTTTTAAATAAGGGGGGGCGTTCGCTTTTACCCTTTGCTTTTAAAAAAATCTAATCTAGGGGGGTCAATTCCCCCGAAAAAACAAAAGAAAAATGGGGAAAAAAAAATTTTTAAATTTTTTAGAAAAAAAATTAATTTCGAATCTAATCACCCCCATTGTGACCGCTTTAAAGCCCCGGGGGGCTTAGGGGGCATCTAGTCTTAAAATTTTTAAAATTTAGTAATCATGTTTTCACAAAAAAAATTTTAAAACAAGGAAAAAAGGGGCATCTTTTTTAGGGAAAAAATAAAAAAATCTGAAAAACCTAATTTAAGGGTTTCCCCCCCGACCCCTTTTTTCTTCGGTTAAAAAAACATCCTACCCCCGGCTCTCCCAGATGGAAGGGTTTTGGGGTCACGATCCTTTCCGGGGGTTCGAACTCTAACCTTCCCCCAGAAATCCAGAGGGGAAAAACATAGGATTCTGATTCGAAAAAGTTTTTTTGATTTGTAAAAAAATGATCTTTCCCCTTTTTTTGGGGGCCCCCCGGGGTTTAAAATTTAAAAATTAACCCCAACTGATCCCGGGTTTCCCCCCATTTTTTTTCCCCCCAAAAAAATTGGGGTAAATGGGGGCCGGGGGGCCCCCCGGGGGGCTTCTTCGTCCCTTTTTTTTTGAATAGGCTTTCCCTCCCCCAAAACCCCCTAGTTTTCGCCGGAAAAAAAATTTCAAAATGGAAGTCATTTTTAAAATTTTTTTCCGAAAATAATAGGTTATTTCGGCGAAATCTTCTTTGTAAACCGGGGCCCGGAAATTTTCTTTTTAAAAAGATTGGCCCTTTTATCGGGGTTCCCGGGGTTTTTTTCCACGATGTTCCAATTTCCCTTAAAACACGTCCCTTTGGTATTATTCGACGGGGGAAAAAATTTTTCTAATCAAAAAAAACCCCCTAGAAAAACCCTCAAAAAGGGCCCCCCCAAAAAGGGGCCAAAAGGGGGCACAAAAGGGGCCCCCATAGGGCCCAAAAAAAAATTTAAATTTTTGTTTTTTCAAACCCCAAAAACCCTGTTTTTTAAACAAAGGAAAAAAAATTTTTTTAAAAAAGGGGGGGGTAATCACGTTAAAAAACCGGGGGCATCAAATTTTTCCCCCACTTAAAAATTTTGTTTTTCCCCAAGAAACGAAAAAGGGGAAAAGCTCCCTGTTCACAAAAGATAAGGGGGAGTTTAAAAAAAAGGGGCCCCCAAACAAAAAAAAAAGGGAAATTTTTAGACAGATCATCCTAGAACAAGAAACCTAAAATGCAAACCGATTTTTCCAAACTTTCCCGGGGCTCACTAATAAACGGGACACGACAAGTAATTAAACAGCCCCCTTAAGCAAAAAAATTTTTTTCCCGAAACCCACCAGAAAAAATAAAAAACCCCCATTAAAAATAGTACAAAAGGGAACCCCTTAAAAACCCCTTTTTTTAAGGAATGTTTTTGCTCTCAAACATTTTTGTTATGAAAATTTTTTCTAGGTTTGCATTTTTGACCCATTTTTTCCCCCCACTGTGACAACACGGTATTAGTCAAGAAGGGCTTCCCCGCTAGGACCGTAATGAAATTACACTACTCGGGTTTTTTGTGGGTGGATGATGGGGGAAAAATTGATGATGGCTTGGTGCGGTGTGGGGTTTCGCCCTAACTTCCCCAAATTTTAAATAAAATGGCTTCCTACCTTTAAACCCAAAACATGGGGGGAATAATAAAAGCCCCGCCTTTTCAAAACCCTAAAGGGGAACCTAGCACTTATTTTTTTTTTTTTTGGGGACAAATTTTTTTCTTTTTTTTTTTTGATTTTCTTTTTTCCATTTGGGGGGGGAAAAAAAACGTTTTATTAAAATAGAAATTTGGGGAAAATTTTTGTTTTTTCTTTTCTTCTTTTTTTTTTTTGAAAAATTTTCCCTTTTTTTTCTTTTTTAACCTTTTTTTTTTTTTTGTGCTGATTTTTTTTAGGGGTTTTTTTAAAGGGGTTTTTCACCCTTTTTGGGCATATTAGCTAAGACCCCCCTGTTTAATGGCTATAGGCAGGTTACCACAAAAAACTTTTTCCGGGGGGGGCCCAAATTTTTTAAAAACAACCCCCGGGGAAACCCCAAAAAAAGGGGAAAAAAAAAAAATTTTTTTAAAGGTTTTTAAAAGTAAAAAAAAAACCCAAAAAAACCCGGGCCCAAAAACAAGGGTCAAACCTAGTGGAAAATTTTTTTTTTTTTTGGGAGGTATCTGGCCCCTTTTTTTGTGGGGAAAAAAGGTGCCCCTATCCTTTAAACTCGTGCATGTGGGCTCGAAAAAAAGGGATCAAAGCAAATTTTTTAAATCAAATTTAAAGGGGGAAAAAAGAACCCCCCAGAAAGAATTAAAAATTTCGAGTTACATGCAAAAGGTCAAAAGCTAAAAATTTTGGGTTTTTTCTGGGTTCGGGCAAATTTTATGCAATCAAGGCTACAAACACAAGGGGGATTTTTTAAAAAATTTTGTTCCCCCCCAGGGAATTTACACAAAGTTTTACAAAAAGGTTTCTCAATTTTAGGTTTTTAAAAAAATCTAAGCTCATTATAAAATTTTTTAAAAAAAATTTTTCATCCCCAAAAAAAAAAAAAGCCATTCTAATGTAGAGAGAGGGAATTTTGGGAAAAAAAGGGCCACACATAATGCAATTAAAGGGGGTCAAATTCATGCAAAAGGGTTTTCTAGCATCCCACCCCAAACTTAAAAAAAGGGCGTTTTTCCCCCAGTGAAGGGGCTAGGGTTCAGAGTGAAGTAAAAAACCCGGGTTTTTGAGATTTTGGGGTTTTGGGTGAGCAGGGGCCCCCCGGAAAAGGGGGGGGGAAACTACCCAAGGAAGCAAAAAAGGGGAAAAACCCTACTGCCTACAAAAAAAAAACAAAAAGGGGAAAAAAAAAAAAGGGAAAAACCCGGGGGGAAATTTTTCCCCGGGTCCCCACAGAAAAAAAAAAGGTCGAAAACCGGGAAAAAAAAAATAAAAAGAAGGGGCAAAAAAAAAGGGTACAACCCGGGGGACTGGGTCGGGCCCGGGGGCGTTGGGGGGTGGGGGAAAAAAGGGGGGCAACCCCCCGCCCGGGGTTTTTTCCACTCCAAAAAGGGGGCCCCCTATGCCTATCGGGGCGGTGCATGTGTTTTTTTCATTTAAAAATCCACCTACCTCTTTTTTTGGCTTGTCGGTGATGCGCCCCCCCCTGCAGTCGTCATCAACTCACCAAAATCCCCCCGGGGGGGGGGTTTTTTTTTGAGGGGGGAGGCGCCCGGTATGGATCTTGGAAATGGGGGCGGGGGACTGGGGTTTCATACCCCCCCTTTTATGTGGGGGGGGTATATGGGGCATGAAAAACCCGGCCCCGGGGCTGGAACTTTCTGTCCCCCAGCAAAATCTTCTTCCCCCGTCTCGACCCCCCGGGTGGGGGTGGGGGACTTTTCCCCCACAGGGGGGCTTTAGGGCCAAAAACTTTTTTCGTTTTTGACCGAAAAACTCCTCCCAAAAAAAATCCCAAATGGGGGTCGTGGAATGTTCGGGCCATTTTCCTGGGGATGGGGCCAAAAAGGGGGTGATGAGGGGGGGCCCCAAAAAGTTTCCTCCCAGGGGTCTGCGGGGGGGGCGTCCGGGGCCCCCCGGGCTTTTGGCGGGGGGGGCGAGGGGGGTAACCCCCGGGGGGGAAGAGGATGCTCTCTCGGGGGGGGTTTGGGAAGCATGGCTCCTTTGGGATATGGGGGGGGACCCCTTTTTTGGAAAATACAAAAAAGACTACGCCAAACCCCCTGAATAAATTTTTAAAAAACGGGTGAAGAGGGGGGACTTAATGGTCGTTTGCCTCGGGGCGAAAAAAACCAAAGGGGGTGCCCCTTCCCCTTTTTGGGTCCCAAAAATTTTTTGGTTTGGGGTCCTTGTCTATCGTTTCCCCCCCCTAGGTGATGGGGCCCCCAAAAAGCCTTGGGGGTGCCCCCAAAAAGAGCACCAAAAAAATCGTAGGTGAGCTGCATGTACACCCCAAAAAAAGGGGGGAAAGGCCCCGACCCTTTGGCCTTTCTTTTCCCCCTTTTTTCTTTCCCGGTCAAAGGGCGCCCAGGGGAAACCCCGGAGAGCAATGTTTTTTGGGGAAATCGGCAGCTATGGTGGTCACTTAAAAGGGGGGCCGGGGCCCGGGGGTAGGGCGTCATGCCCCCTTCCGGGGGGGTAGTCCTCGTTGTGCTCGGAGAGGGAACCCCTGGAGGAGGGCGCACGTTTTTCTCCACAAAAAAAGTTTGGGCCCCTTTTTGGAAAAAAAATCGAAAAAAAAAAGTCTGGTAGACCGCTATAGTGTGATGGTATCCAGCATGGCGGGGTATTTCAGGTGGAGGACCCCGAATGGGGGGGATTTTGGGGGGGGGCGGCTCCGACTTGAGGCAAAACCCTCAACCTTTTTTTGGTCCTTCCCCTCATAGGGGGTGTTTCCCCCAACCCCAAAAAGAAACCGATTAAAAAAACTAAAAAACCCCCCCCCTGCTAAAAATAAAGGGGGGTTTGGAGGAAGGGGTTTAAAAAACAAAATTTGGGGTTTGGGGAAAATAGGTTTAGAGCCCATTCAGATGTTCTATGGCTCAAAACGTCGGAAAAAGGGGGACGAGGGGCGGGGGCGGCGATGGCGGGGGTGGCAAAAAATGGGGCGGGGCGGTTTTCGGGAAACTAGGGGGGGTTTTGGTTTGGTTTTTAAAATGAAAAGGGGAAAGGGAGGGGGTTAAAAACCCCGGTTTTAAAGGAATTTGGGTATTTTCAAAAAAGTTTTTGGCAAAAAAAGAGGGTGTTTTTTGCCGAAAATTTTAGTTCAAATGCCCCGCCGGTTTTTTTTAAATGTTTTTCGCCCCAAAATAACCCCTTTTTCCAAAAAACGTTAAACCCTGTTGGGGTTTTAAATTCAATTTTTTCCAAAAAATTAAAATTTTCCAAAATGAAACGGGGATTCAGTGAAAACCAAAAAAAGGGGGGGTTTGCCAAAAAAGGGGGTTAAAATTCGCCAAAATTTTTAAACCATGATTTAAAAATTTTTGCAAACCCCCAAAACTTAGAAAAACACAGTTAAATCCCCCAAAAAAGGGGAAGACCCAAGAACTTCGACTGATCACACATGCACATACCACGAAAATAATAAAACAAAAAAACTGAACTTTTGGCTTCCCAACCATCTAAAACACTAAGGTTGAACAAAACAAAAATGTCCCGCCGGGGTTGCCCCACGAAGCGCTTTTTTTTAAGTCCCCTTAGTAACGATACCTGGACGGTTTGGAGACATCCAACAAAAATTCCCTTAGCTCGCGTCGGATTATGAAGTAAGCTTCGGGCTTCTCCCTAAACGTGAATCTCTTCCCCTTTGCATGCAAAATTGGTACGTCCCCGGGGGAGTCAAAGATCTCGAACGGTCCCAAAGCTTTAGGAAAGGGCATCCTTTTTTAGGTCATGATGGAAGGAAAGGACTGTGGTTCTTCTTTTTTTTCATCCCGGCTTGGTTCACCGGATTGGGATCGTCTTTTTTCCTTAGGAGATGCTTTCTTTTTCCCCTTCCTACGGTTCCGGCCCCGGGTTGCCAAAAGAATTGGGGTGCAGCGGGGTGGGTGGAAAGGGGGAATTTTTGGGCCTCCCCCTTTTGGGGTCTTCTGTTTTTGTTTTTCCCGGGTTTTGTCGGTTTTTCGCTGGGTGGCTTAGAAAAGGTTTTGAGTTCCCTTTTCTTCTTCTTGAGCGGCTTCGGGAATTGAAATTTCTGGCTTCTTCTTAATAACTGTTCAATTTCTGCAGCAACAAGGGAAAATCTAGAGACACTGGAAATAAGCATTACTAACGGAGTTTGGCCGGAGTTAACTCCACAGTTTCAACAGCTAAGCATGAGATTCTTCTTTTTTAGAGTCTATTTCATGCCATCTTTAAAGACGGAACGTTTTCATTTTTTTAAACCGACCCTTAGGGTTAAAGAACCATTTGGAACGTTAATATCATTCCAGTAGTAGCCATGAAAGGGTCGACCTAGAGAATGGTAGGTTTCAATCCGTACTATATCCAAAATCACATAGTCAGCTAAGAACGAGAACGGACCACATTTTGTAACAACGTTTTTTAATCTCTCCCCTAGGAGTTTTAATGATCTATCAGCAAAGACAAGTTGCATTTTAGGCGGTTCAAGTTCTCCTAGGTTTAACTTTTCAAACAGGCTCATAGGCATAACATTAACAGACGCTCCTAGATCAACTAAACAACGTTCAATCTCAACCCTTTCATTAATGACCAAAGGAAAGTAAAAGAACCGGATCAGGTAAATTTTAGCTGGATATGGAGAGGCAGGTTTCTTAATAGAATGTTAGGATATCCTTCCTTGTTCCCTTCATGCCAGTCTCGATCCTTGCATTTGGCAGCAATGCTCTTGGAAAAGGAGGCTTCACGACGTACGGTGCAAGAGGAGGATCATCCTCCTTAGGCGCCGGGTTCTGTTCTTCTTCTTCTTCCGGGGTTTCAGCGATCCTGCGTAAGACAGAACAAGCACAGTAATTAAGTTTGGAAGTTTTCGAGCGGTTACCATCTTGGCTTGCTCCTTTCTCGGATTCGCTCTGTCTGACTTGGGAGTTGGCCAAATGGTCGACCAGATGCCAGCATGCTCGAGATGTTGTTCACGGCTTGCTCAATTCTTTGTCCAGATGCTATCTGTTCTTGATTGAGAAGAGCTTGCACCTTGAACTGACTGCATGGTCATCGAGTCTGGTGATGATCTGGCTGAGCTTCTTATCCAGGTCACTGACATTGTTGTCTCTTTGATGATGTTCCCTGGATAGTGTTATTAAGATATTGATTCTGGCGGTTGCCAGGAGCAGTTCCATAATTACCCGGATTGCGATGCGGCAGCTGGCAGACACCTGCCGGCGGATGGTTAGGGCTTCTGATCCTGAGCTGGACCAGTCGGGCAGTTATTTCTGGTTCTGGTTATGGTTGGCACCAGCATTTGGTAGGGAGGTCTGTCTTGGTAGTTCTCTTGCTGCCTGAGTTACGGTAGCCAGCATAATGATGACACTCGATTTTGACGTGATTATCAACCTCATTTAAGCGACATTCTTTGCTTAAACATGGTTTTTTAGGGTTAGAATACCGAATATTCAATCGTGCCTTATCTCGCGCCATTTGTGTTACCTTGGCCCCTTTCGGGTCTATTTGATGGTTTTCTAGTGTTTTTGTGTAGCACATTTTTTTTGCCGTCAAATAAAGTAGCCATGGACGTGTCTAGGGCATAGGAACCTCGAGGAATCAAATCGGAATCGATCCAAGGAGCCAGTCAAAGTCAAACAAAAATCCTGCCCGAGTACAAAGAGATTTTCGCCGAATATGTAAGCTCAGTTTCGGCGAAAATGTCAATACATTCACACTGATGTCAAGACAAAGAGGTATTCGGCGAAGATACCCAAAGGTTTCACCGAAAATAAAAAGAAGAATCCCACTGCCCTGAATACTAAGAAGTTTTCGCGAATTCCCTATATATATTCGGCGAAAATTCCAGTTGAAAGCAGAAAATTTCGGGTTGATATAAATAGAGACTCGGTGGCTAATAAAATAAGACACACTTACTTTACAATTCAGACTTTACAACTGAACACACAGAGAAAAAAAAACAGAGCGAGGAGAAATCGAGTAGACAAAGTTCAGGAGCCAGGAACGGATCGTGACGCCATCCATCCACCTCGGAGAGCCAGTGCTAGGAGTTGAAGATCCAGCAGATTGAAGTTGCCAGGAAACATCAGAAATTAGGTTTTACAGTTCTTCTCTGTCTTCCTACCTAAGATGTATTCTGTGTCTGTCTTTGATCCTTCTGAATTGAATATGAGTAGCTAAACTCGTGTAGCTTAGATTAGATGAACCCTAAGTGACCCAGGGCTTTAAAGCGGTCACGGATCGGCGGTGATTAGATTGAAAAAATTCATTCAGTCCTTTTTTTCATGTTTGATTTGTTCTTCGTTTTCTGTGTTCTTGTCTGGTTTGGGCCACCTAGATTAGATTCTTGTTAAAGATTAAGGATAAGAAAGCGAACGCTCACCTTACTTTAAAAACACCAAATCGAACAATCAACCTTTAGAATTGGAGTGTGCCTTTCGTAGGTACCGATTAGGGTTGATCCATTGCTAGAGTAACTCATTAATCACTAGAAATTTGGCACCAGTTAAGTTAAGTCGTTGCGAGAGGCGACCGTACCCGGGGCGACTAATTAAATCGTGGTTAGCTAGATGGATAGAGCGAACGTTCGCCAATCTTAAACCTAAAGGGTCAGGAGTTATGATGGTGTCTATGAACTGAATGAACTAGATCGAAAATCGCTGGTCTGTTGACTGCTGCTGCTCTGGTTAATCTAAGGGGGATTCGAAGTCTAAGCATGTCTGTTATCGTTCTCGTCAATCAATCAATCTTTACTTTTTCTTCTTTCTAATTTCATTTCAATTTTATCTTTGTAATTTCTTAGAGTAGAAGTCGTGAACTCACACCACGCACAACGTGGTTAAACTTGAATTAAAACTGTCAACACCTTTGAGTAAGGAAGTAAAAGAAACCCTTGGAATACGATCTGCTATAGCTTTCTCTTAGCATTAGTAGTTATTTGCCTGAACGAATCACAACGACACGTTCACCAAATTGGCGCCGTTCCCGGGGGACTTCTTCTATTTCGTTGAAAGAAGAGTTGGCATTTTTAATCTTCTACAATTTTCATCTTTCACTTTCCATTACACTTCGATTTTACACCGGTTGTGTTTGTTTTTATCTCATGCAATCATAGCAAGTACAGAAACAGTCACATCCGTTCCATCTTCCTTTATCGCAATGGCTACTTTTAAGAGTGTTCGGGACTACAGTAAGCCGCGCGCATCTAGCCTCCGATCACCCATCACCGTGCTCTCTAATGACAATGAACCTGACTATGAGATTCAGATTCCTCTCTTGGAGATGATCTCTAGGGACATACAATTCGAGGGAAGACCAAAAGATAACCCCTACACACACATAACCAACTTCTTGGCTGTCTGCGACACCTCCAAGTCTGGAAATTTCAACAAGACTGTGATATATCTCCGAGCTTTCCCATTTCCCTCAGAGGTGCAGCTAAACATTGGCTTAGCAGCAAACCGCCAGGTCACTACACTGACTGGGAAACATTAGCTCAAGATTTTGTTGAGGAGTACTTTCCTCCTGCAAGAACAACTGCTTATAAAGACCGCATCTCCAGATTCACTCAGAGAGGAGGATGCAAGCCTATATGATACTTGGAATGAATTTCAATCTCTTCTATTCGATTGTCCTCACCATGGTTTGAACAAAGACAGCTGGATGAGTTCTTCACTCGTGGTATGCGTGAAGAATCTGCAAACTGGGTCAACTCCCTAGCTGGCGGTGATTGCACCGCCCTTACTCCTGAGGATGCTATGAGGCATTTTGCGAGCTGCGCTTCAAAATCTAGAAACTGGGAGAGGCAGATAGAAGGAACCAAGAGTCAGAGTCAGATGGAGTGTTGAAGATCAGATCAAGGCAAAAGTTCAGAAAATCTACAAGCAGCTGTATTCCACTCGATTCTCCGTCAGCTACTAGTTTTTCAGTTGACTGTGGATGGTGTGGATCATGTGCTCATAACGGTGGAAGCTGCCTCAACTTCGGCACAGTAGAAGTCTGGTCTACAGAGGAAATACACTTCATCGATCAGGGCTTCGCCAATAATCAAAAGGGCTACGCCGGTTACAGAAACTATGTTCCACGGAAGCAGATCAACCGGTTAGTAGATCCTTATTATAGACCTCCGATATTCATTGGAGGACAACACCAGTCTCAGGCTAAGCCATACTACAATAGAGACATGGATTATGAGAAGAAGTTCGATCAGATTATGAGCAGACTTAACGACCATGACATTCAACTAAAAGCTCAAGCTGCACTCAATCAAGGACAGAGAGCTCAGACTCAAAGAATAGAGGATGCTTGTAAACACCATGGCTAGACTTTTTACTAGCAATCCTCTCCTTAATCTGAAGCATTTCAAGCAGATCCCAATACAAGGAGCGAACACGCTCAAGCTATTACCACTAGGAGCGGGAAGCAAACAGCTGATCCAAAAGCTCCGGAACCTGACACGATACCAGATATTAGTGCTGCCCTGGATATGCCAGAGATAGAGGATATCACGAAAAGAGGAAGAATAAGCACCTGCTCCTCCTCCTCCACCCAGGACAGCTCCTGAGCCTGTTTTGGCACCGTATGTTCCTAGGATTCCCTTCCCAAAAGCTGCAAGGAGCAAGGCGAAGGATCACGACACTCAGTACAAGAAGTGGTACAATGTTCTTAAAACTGCAGAGATCAAGATACCAGTGATTGAAGCTGTGGAGATCATACCACCACTTGGAAAGTTCTTTAAGGACTTAGTGAAGAGGTGAAGAACGGAGAGGTGTTACTCTGTTACGCTCACTAGTGAATGGCGTCTATTCTCGGGAGCACCATCTCCCATTCGACAGCCGCCACCACCCCCAGTTAAGTGTTCTGATCCCGGTTCTTTCACATTACCTTGCATTATTAATGGCATTAAAATTGATTGCAGTCTGGTTGATTCTGGTGCTTCTATTAATGTTATGCCTGTTTATTTATACGAAAAGTTGAACCTAGGGCAACTAAAACCGATCACTCTGCATCTCATTTTAGCCGATAGGTCTGTCAAACTTCCTAGAGGAATAATAGAAGATGTAACTGTCTGCTGTGGTCCGTTTACTATAATTGCAGATTTTGTTGTTCTAGATACTCGTGAGTTAGACGGAACACTCATCCTAGGTCGACCTTTCTTAGCAACTGCTGGTGTGATATAAACTGCAAACAAGGCCTGTTAACTTTAAGTGTAGGGTCAAGAGAGTGTTGCATTCTGCATTAAAGATAGCATTGAAATATTCCATTGCTCAAGACGATAAATGCTATACCATTGATCCTCTAGAGTTGGCCTCGGCCAACTCCTTGTACTAATGCTTTATCTAGTGATCCGCTAGAGTTGTGTTTGATTTCAGGGATTGATAATGCACTAGACGATCCAGAGCATGCTTTTATGGCAAGATGAGTTTAGACGAACAGAAGGCAACATTCACACCCATCACCACGCCGGCACATATTGGAACCAGCATCGAGCCGGATTACTACTTCTTATGAGAATCCGCCAGAACTCACTCTGAAGGAGCTGCCTGACCACTTAGAATACACATTCTTGGGGAAAGACTGCCAGTTACATGTCATCATCAATGCGAATCTATCTCCTGAACAGAAGGAGCAACTGATCGGACTACTCAAGAAGCACGTCCGAGCCATTGCCTGGCAGTTAGCGGACATCAGAGGCATCTCTGAAACCTTCTGCAAACATCGGATAGTCGTTGATGAAGGTTCAAACAGTCAGACAACCGCAACGCCGACTTAACCCTCTGATGCAGGAAGTGGTAAAAGAAAGAAGTACTCAAGCTTCTAGATCCCGGTATCATCTATCCTATTGCCGACAGTCCTTGGGTCAGCCCGACTCAAGTCGTTCCAAAGAAAGGAGGATCACAGTCATCCCCAATCCGAAGGGTGAACTCATTCCTACCCAAACAGTTATCGGGTGGAGAGTCTGCATCGACTATCGTTGACTCAATGATGCCACCAAGAAAGATCACTTTCCACTGCCGTTCATTGATCAGATGCTTGAATGATTATCTGGCCATGAATACTACTGCTTCTTAGACAGGATGTCCGGTTACTTTCAGATCCCCATCGAGCTTGATGATCAAGAGAAGACGACCTTCACATGCCCGTTCGGTACGTTTGTTATCATCGTATTCCTTTTGGTTTATGTAACGCGCCTGCTACCTTTCAGAGATGCATGCTTGCAATATTTGGAGATCTGGTAGAGAATGTGGTAGAGGTGTTCATGGACGACTTCTCCGTCTATGGAGATTCATTTTCAAAGTGTCTGGCTAATCTGGACAAGGTGTTAGCTCGTTGTGAAGAAACCAACTAGCTCTTAGTTGGGAGAAATGTCATTTCATGGTTACAGAAGGCATTGTTCTAGGCCACAAGATATCCAAGACTGGTATAGAGGTCGATCGTGCTAAGCTTGAGACCATTGCCAGCCTACCACCGCCGACTCAGTTAAGACAGTTCAAGTTTTTCCGTTCATGCTGGATTCTACCGGAGATTCATCAGAGATTTCTCTAAAATCACTCTTCCAATGATGAAACTCCTTGAGAAAGATGTCCCTTTCGTCTTTGACAAAGCCTATCTCGAAGCTTTCGAGACCTTAAAGACTCAGCTCACCACCGCACCGATTCTCACAGCACCAGATTGGAGTCTCCCATTCGAGATCATGTGCGATGCTAGTGACTTTGCCGTTGGCGCGGTCCTTGGTCAGAGGAAGGAGAAGAGATTTCACCCTATATACTTCACGAGCAAGACGCTCAATGATGCTCAGAGAAACTACACTACTACGGAGAAAAGAGCTTCTGGCAATCGTTTTCTCCTTTGACAAGTTTAGACAGTATCTGGTTCTTTCACATACCATTGTTTACACAGATCATGCTGCCCTGCGCCATCTATTAGCCAAGCAGGATTCAAAGCCACGTCTCATCCGGTGGATTCTCCTCCTCCAAGAGTTCGATATAGAAATTAAACACAAGAAGGGAGCAGAGAACTTAGCAGCAGACCATCTTTCCCGGTTGGAGGAATCCCAAATAGGTAAGTCTATTACCCCTATCAATGATTCTTTCCCTGACGAGCTATTGTGTGTTGAAACATATGAACAGGTCAACAGCATAGCTATCGAGCCCTGGGCAATCCCTCACGCTTAAGATCTGAGTAATGCCACCAATTCAAAGGAGCCGTGGTATGCAACTCTGGCCAATTATCTCTCACACGGCATTGTACCTCCTGAGCTGGATTTCAATGCACGGAAGAAGCTCTTCAAAGAAGCCAAGTCATACTTCTTGGATGAGCCGTTCTTATACCGCATCAGTCTTGACAGAATGATCCGGAGATGTGTCTCTTAAACTGAAGCAGCTGACATCATCCGTAAGTGCCATGAAGGACAGTTTGGAGGTCACTTCGGAGGCAACCGCACTGCGAGAAAGGTACTCGAAACAGGTTTCTACTGGCCCTCGATCTTTAGTGATTGTGATGTTTTTGCTCGACGTTGTGATGCGTGCCAGCGATCAGGTAACATCTCTAACCGTAATTAGATGCCCCAAATTGTTTCTTTAACTGTTGAAATATTTGATGTTTGGGGAATTGATTTTATGGGTCCGTTCACACCCTCCAACGAAACAAGTACATTCTTGTAGCCGTTGATTATGTTTCTAAGTGGGCCGAGGCTGAAGCTTTACCCACTAATGATTCTAGAGTGGTGGGACGATTCCTTACCCGTCTTTTCACGCGTTTCGGTTCGCCACGCTTCATTATAAGCGATAGGGGAACCCACTTCCATGGACAATTCGACCGGGTGTGCAAACGTTTTGGCGTCACCCACCGTATGTCCACTGCTTACCATCCTCAAGCGAATGGTCAAGCGGAAGTGACAAACCATGAGCTCAAGCGGATTCTTGACAAGACAGTTGGCCGGTCTCGCAAAGACTGGTCATCTAAGCTCAATGATGCCTTATGGGCGTATCGAACTGCCTACAAGACTCCCATCGGTACCTCACCGTATCAGCTGGTTTATGGCAAGTCGTGTCATTTGCCAGTTGAGCTTGAGCACAAGGCATTCTGGGCTAACAAAGAGTTGAACATGAGCTATGCAGTAGCAGGTAATAATCACCACAACCAGATCGCAGAGCTTGAGGACCACCGACTCCATGCATATGAGAGCACGAAGTTGTACAAAGAACGCACCAAGAAAATTCATGACTCTCAATTGAAGACGATCAAGCATTTTTACCCCGGAGAAGAAGTACTCTTATATAACTCTCGATTGAAGTTATTCCCGGGTAAGTTGAAATCTCGATGGTCTGGCCCTTATACCGCGGTCAGACAGACACCCTTAGGCAGCGTCTACATTAAATTGCACGATCAAGAGCCATTTGTAGTTAACGGGCATAGGCTGAAGAAGTATCTGCAAGGGTTAGCTGTCTCCTCCGTCGATGTGCACTACTTCACATTGGAATCCTGACGCGAATCCAGGTATCGTTTGGCTCACGGACGTTAAACAAGAGCGCTTCGTGGGAGGCAACCCACGGCTGGAGTCAGTAACTTTCCGTTTTGAGTTATTTTTGTTTTTATTTTAAACCCTTTTAATTGTTAAAAAAAAAAACCCCCGCGCGGTTTTTAAATGAATTTTCGGCGAAAACATGTCCAAATTTTCGCCGAAATTTTGTGTTCGATTTCAATCAATCCTCCTGTCCAGCCTTTTCGGACCGAAGAACCCAAGTTTTCGCCGAGGTTTTTGTGCCTTTATTTCACCTGTGATTTTCGCCGAAAAGGATATGATATTTTCGCCGAATATTTTCTCCTATTTGGGATTTTCGCCGAAACAACCACTCTGTTTTCACCGAAGATTTTGTGTTTTTCTTTCTCCCTATTTAAACGCTGAACCAACCTCATATTTTCGCCCCCTACTTCGAAAACTTCATTACCCACTACTACCTCTCTTTCCGCCACCCGACCGCTCAATCCGCCGCCGCCTCATTCCTTAGCCGTCGACCGCCGATTGCCACCCCCCTCGACAGCCGATTGCCAGACCGCCGCCACCGCCCTTGAACCACCCCTAACCCTTGTTTCAAACCCTAGAATCAGATCTTTCAGCTCCGGTTCCGGTCGGCCTAGTTTTTCAAGTTTTTCATCAATTTCTAGGAGTTCCAATCGTTTTCTTGAATCATGTCTTCACGGTTACTTGTTCAGCCTTTGATTGTGCATCTTTTGGCTTTTCGATTTTTTGGTTTTCGGCGTGGTTGACTTGGTTTGACTTTTGGTTCTCCCTCATATCTTTTCACAATTGGCTAAGTTCTGGTATTGTTTAGTGGCCTTTTCAGAATCGTGATTTGTTGTCTGTGAGATCGTGTTAATGAATCATTCCATTCTTCATGTTGGCTAATTGAATTGACTGTTCTGAACTGCTTTAGCTCGATTCAATGATCTCTAGGCTACTTGTTTACCCACACTTGTCCGTTTAAGTGTGGGGTAAGGTTCTTGTCATCTGACGTTGGTCTTCTCTGAGTTGTGTTTTACAAGGCTCCAAACGTTTTAAGACTACCAGTGCAGATAGAGCGCAGCGATCCTCAGCTCCCCAGAGCAAGACACCACCTTCCCGACGACCCACACCAGCTGCACAGAGATCGACGGCCGTGGCCATCATTCCCGAGGATGCGCCTACCCCTGCGACTCCCATTTCATCTATTCCTACACCTGCCAATGGGGCCGTACACCCTTTCATCGCCACCCTGGAGCCGCACCAGCTCGAAGTCTTTCAGAAAATCAAAGACATGCCTCCGGCTAAGGTGGCAGTTCTTTCTCTTGACAGTCTCAAAGCGCACAATCCGGTTTGGCACTCGACAATTGACACAGCCCTTCATAAAGCCTGTTTGCGAGTGCTAACAACGCATGGCTCCCATACCGCTTGTCGCCTCCAAGAGTTCTGGAGTTCATTCCGGTGCCTCACCTCGAAGCCCTTTCGTGAGCAGAAATTCGTTTCCTTTCGCCTCGATGGTGTTCTTCATGAGAAGTCTCTTCGCGGAGTTCGGCCGCTTGCTGGATCCGCACGTCAATTTCGATGCCGCATTAGCTGGCTTTGAGGACACATACTCCATCACAAGTGCTCCTTACCCAGATGTGTGGAAATGGGCCTGCTGCGAAGATGAGAGCTCACCTATCGTCCACCCCACGGTCGGTGACATCTTTCACCCTGTCCTTAAATTCTTGCATTATGTTTGAGTGCAAAGTCTATGTTTTTGCAGCAAGACGAGCCGCCACCACGTCTCTTTGGAGGAGCTCGTATTGTTCCGTGCTTTAGAACAGGATGCCAACCTGTATCCAGGCTGGTGGCTTGCACGATTCTTTCACAAGCGCACCACCCCCAAGAAGCTGCCTACTGAGCTTCTGGAGGCCCTTTCATTTCCATCCTGATCAACAACCTCCAGCTCGGTGACAATGGGGCCCCGATACTCCTCGTATCCCGATTGAGCACATAGGCGCTGAGCTTGCCATAGCACGTCACATCGACCTTTCAGAGACTATTGAGAATTGCACATCACTTCCTCACCGCACGACCAATTCTGTTGACCGCCCACCGTCGCGAGCGCAAATCACTGCGGAGATGAGTGAAAGGCTGGCGCGTGTTGAGAAGTGGCAGCTAGACTACTCGGCTGGTTCGCTTCAATGGCAGAAGGACCGAGTAGCACATGAGGAGGATTGTTTCTATCCTTTTCCTTTCTTATTTTCTTTTCATTCTTTTCAGGTTTTTACCCAATTTTATTCTGTGTGGATCCGGGGCACTTGTTCCCGGTATCCTTTTGATCTTTTTCTTGTTTTTGTTTTCATAGGACATTGAGTAGCTACTCTACCCCGCTCTGGCGTCTCCGTTTCCTACCGCTACACCAACCATCACCTTCCAGGTTCTTCGTATCTCTCTACTTTGTTTAGTCCTGTGAGGACACATAACAGTTTAAGTGTGGGGTAGGATGTTAGAGAACCATGCATGATCTTGATTGCCTATATCTTTGTGTGTGCCTCGTGATTCCGGTTTAGTCCTCTAGCAATAGTATGGCTCAGTTTTTGATGTTTGAGGTCAAGTTGTTGTTCAAATTTTCATAATGATGCTTAGACTGCTTAACCCCGAACTTGAGAACCAACTTGTATGCTTTGATGCTAAATTGCCTGGTCAGAACAGAATTTTGAAAATCACACTTGTAGTTTGTAGCCTTGACTACATGAAAATGACCGAATCCGACTAGCAAACCAATTGTGAGCTTTTGATCTATTGCACGTAACTTGCAATTTTTATTCTTTCTGAGTGGTTTTCTGTGTACTTGGATGAGTTAGAATTTGCATGAGACCTACTCGAGACCACACGATGACACGAGTTCTAGAAAGATAGGGGCACCTAGATTCAGCTACTAGCCAGATAGCCTACCAAACGATAAATCCACTAGGTTTAGACCCTTGAGCTTGGCCTGTTCTTTCGGTTCGATATACATTACAGCTATTCCCCATTCTTTCATCCCCCGTTGATCCCTGTGGTTGTAGTTCTAGATTGACCTACCGGAAGTCGGTTTGTGGTAACCTGCCTATAGCCATTAAACAGGTGGTCTTAGCTAATATGTCCAGACGTGTAAACCCCTCTAGCAACTAAAAGAAAATCGGCACAAAAGAAAAATAGTAAAAAGAAAGAAAAAAGAGAAAATTTTGAAAAAAATGAAGAAAAGAAGAAAATCAGAAAAGTTCAAAAGTGTAGTTCAAATAAAACGTTCTTCTCCCTACAAATGGAAGAACGAAAGCAAAAGAAAAGTTAAAAAGGAAAAAAATTGTTGTTGTGAAAAAAAAAGAAAGAAAAAAATAAGTGCTAGGTTGCTTGAGGGTATCATAGGACGAGCGTTCATCATTCCACCCGTGTTTGGTTAGACGGTAGGAAGCCATAGATTAGATTCGAGGGAAGTTAGTCGAAAGATACACCGCACAAAGCCATCATCATTCATTTCCCATCATCCATCTCATTATAAACCCGAGTAGTGTAGAATTCATTACAGTCCTAGCAGGGAAGTCCTTCTTGACTAGATACTCGTGTTGTCACAATGGTGGAGATGTGGTCGAAATGCAAACCTATGACAGTATTCGGTAGTAGAAAATGATCAAGAGCAGAAACACATCCTTAAACACAGAGAATGAGAGTTTCCCATTATACTATATATCCTGTGTGAGGAGTCTGGTCGGTCAGGTCAATTCGTGCATAATTGGTTGCTAATTACTTGTCGTGTGCAGTTTATTAGTGAGACCAGGTAGTTTGGTGATCTGTATGCATGTTAGGTCCCTTGTTCTAGGATCGATCTGTCTAATAATTCATTGTGTTTGTTTGAGCTCCAATTTAATCGATCTTATCATTTGTGAACATGAGCGTTTCTATTCAGTTTGCTTGAGGACAAGCAAAAGCTTAAGTGTGGGGTATTTGATGACACTCGATTTGACGTGATTATCAACCTCATTTAAGCGACATTTCTTTGCTTAAGACATGGTTTTTAGGGTAGAATACGGAATATTCAATCGATTGCCTTATCTCGTGCCATTTGTGTTACGTTGGCCCCTTTCGGGTCTATTTGATGGTTTTCTAGTGTTTTGTGTTAGCACAGGTTTTTTCCGTCAAATAAAGTTGCCATGGACGTGTCTAGGGCATAGGAACCTCGAGGAATCAAACCGGAATTGATCCAAGGAGCCAGTCAAAGTCAAACAAAATCCTGCCCGAGTACAAAGAGATTTTCGCCGAATATGTAAGCTCAGTTTCGGCGAAAATGTCAATACATTCACACTGATGTCAAGACAAAGAGGTATTCGGCGAAGATACCCAAGAGTTTCACCGAAAATAAAAGAAGAATCCACTGCCCCGAATACTAAGAAGTTTTCGCCCAATTCCCTATACTATATTCGGCGAAAATTCCAGTTGAAAGCAAAAAATTTCGGGTTGATATAAATAGAGAACTCGGCGGCTAATAAAATAAGACACACTCACTTTTACAATATCAGGACTTTACAACTGAACACACAGAGAAAAAAAACACAGAGCGAGAGAGAGAAATCGAGTAGACAAAGTTCAAGGAGCCAGGAACGGATCGTGACGCCATCCATCCACCTCGGAGAGCCAGTGCTAGGAGTTGAAGATCCAGCAGATTGAAGTTGCCAGGAAACATCAAAATTAGGTTTTACAGTTCTTCTCTGTCTTCCTACCTGAGATGTATTTTGTGTCTGTCTTCGATCCTTCTGATTGAATATGAGTAGCTAAACTCGTGTAGCTTAGATTAGATGAACCCTAAGTGACCCAGGGCTTAAAGCGGTCACGGATTGGCGGTGATTAGATTCAAAATTCATTCAGTCTCATTGGTCATGTTTGATTTGTTCTTCGTTTTCTGTGTTTCTTGTCTGGTTTGGCACCTAGATTAGATCCTTGTTAAGATAAGGATAGAAGCGAACGCTCGCCTTACTTTAAAACACCAAATCGAACAATCAACCTTAGAATTGGAGTGTGCCTTTCGTAGGAACCGATTAGGGTTGATCCATTGCTAGAGTAACTCATTAATCACTAGAATTTGCACCAGTTAAGTTAAGTCGTTGCGAGAGGCGACCGTACCTGGGCGACTAATTAATCGTGGTAGCTAGATCGGATAGAGCGAACGTTCGCCAATCTTAAACCTAAGGGTCAGGAGTTATGATGGTGTCTATGAACTGAATGAACTAGAATCGAAAATCGCTGGTCTGTTGTCTGCTGCTGCTCTGGTAGTCTAAGGGGGATTCAAAGTCTAAGCATGTCTGTTATCGTTCTCGTCAATCAATCAATCTTTACTTTTTCTTCGTTCTAATTTCATTTCAATTTTATCTTTGTAATTCTTAGAGTAGAAGTCGTGGAACTCACACACACGCACAACGTGGTTAACCCTTTAATTAAAACTGTCAACACCTTTGAGTAAGGAAGTACAAGAAACCCTTGGAATACGATCTGCTATAGCTTTTCTTAGCATTAGTAGTTATTTGGCTGAACGAATCACAACGACACGTTCACCACATAACCATTCTGATTATTGACGAAGCCTTGTTGGATGAAATTTACCTCTTCGGCAGACCAGACTTCCGCCTTACCAAAATTCTGACAACGGCCTCCGTTATGTGCGCAAGCTCCACACCACTCGCAATCGGCAACGTAGACAGAAGCTGCCGGCGGCTTGATTGGTGTGGAAGATTTCTTCAAATGCTTCTCTACTTCTGCCTTGATAGCTGCTTCAAGATCTAGCTTGCTCCTTGATCCTTCAGATTGTCGTTCCCAGTTCCTTGACTTGGAAGAACAGTTTGCGAGGTGAAGAAGAGCAGCTTCAGGTGTGAGTGTAGTGCAATCCCCTTCAGCTAGAGAATTGACCCACTTGGCGGATTCTTCTTGAAGTCCTCGAGCAAAGATTTCAGCTAACTGCCTCTGCTCGAATTGAGGGCAGGTGTTAGAGAAGTTCTTGGAATCGATTCCAAGTATCATACAAACTTTCTCCTTCTTTTTGGCAGAATCTGGCGATGCTATCCTTGATGGCGGTTGTTCTGGCTGGAGGGAAGTATTCTTCAATGAAGTCCTGAGCCAAAGTATCCCAATTAGTGTAATAGCCAGGTGGTTTATCAGTAAGCCACCTCTTAGCAGGGCCTTTCAGAGAGAACGGGAAAGCTCTTAGACAAAGAGTGTTTTTGTCGAGGTTTCGCTCTTGAAAGTGCTGCAGAGATCAAGGAAGTCTGTAAGATGAGTGCACGGATTGTCTAAGGGTCTGCCTTCAAAATGTAAATCCCTAGAGATCATGGTAAGGAACGGAATCTTGATCTCATAGTCAGGATCTCTTTAATGCGCGGAATGGCAATGGCAGATCGAACGCTAGTCGCGCTCGGCTTGTTATAGTCGGCTAGACTCTTCTCTGCATGTGGGGGCGGCGGCGGTTGATCACCATTTGGTGGTGGTGGTGGTGGTAATCGATCGTCCATGTTAGGAGATGGAGGAGGTGAAAGTGACTCGGTGTATGAAACGGATGAAGATGACGGTACAGGGGAAGATGGAGATGAGGAACTCTCCTTCAGTTACTCGATCTTGATCAGAGTGATTAATGTATTGGATCTGCCTTTCTTCAGAATCTGTGATCGTAGAGGTGGAGCAGAACTGCCTGGTCTCTCTGCACTCTTAGCCTGTTCGGTTTGAGAGAGAGTCCAAGGACGGTGAGGCATACACCTGTAAACCTACAGATAACAAAAACCGACAAAACCAGTGTAAAATCGATGTGGGTGGAAAGATGAAAGATGGAAAATAGAAGAATAAATTGCCAGTTCTTCTTTCGAACAATCAAAAGAAAATTCCCCGGCAACGGCGCCAATTTGGTGAGCCGGTCGTTGACGATTCAACCAAATAAAATAAGTAACAAAGCTAACAAACAGTGATAGGTCGTATTCCAAGGGTTTTCTATGATTGACTACTTCAGAACTAGCAAAATACTCGAATGCAAACAAATTGTGCGTGGTGTGAGTTCCACGACTTCTAATTCTAAGAATTCAGAAAAATTAAAACAAATTAAACTAAAGCAGATTGGAATTTAGGGTTTGAAAACAGAGATGACAAACGAACTTAGACTTTGAATCCCCCTTCGTTCCCCAGAGCATTGGCAATCAACAGATCAGCGGATTTCGATTCTCGTTCAATCAATTACTAAGACACCACCATAACTCCTTACCCTTAGGTTTAAGACCGGCGAACGTTCGCTCTATCCGTTGTAGCTACCTAGATTAATTAGTCGCCCGGGTACGGTCGCCTCTCGCAACGACTTAACTTAATTGGTGCGATTACTAGTGATTTATGAGTTACTCTAGCAGTGGATTAACCCTAACCGGTTCCTACGAAAGGCACACTCCAATTATAAGGTTAATTGTTCAATTTGATGTTCTAAAGTAAGGCGAGCGTTTGCTTCTATCCTTAGCTTAACAAGAATCTAATCTAAGTGATCAATCCAGACAAGAAACATGAACAATGAAGAACAAATCAAACATGAATGAGAAACTGATTGAATTTCGAATCTAATCACCGCTGATCCGTGACCGCTTTAAAGCCCTAGGTCACTTAGGGTTCATCTAGTCTAAGCTCTAACGAGTTTAGCTACTCATGTTTATCACAAAGAATCAAAGACAAGGAAGGAGTTCATCATTCAGAGGAAGAACAGAAAAGAATCTGAAAAACCTAATTTAGACGGCTCCGGCAGACTTCGATCTTCGGTAAACTACACTCCTAGCTCCGGCTCTCCGAGATGGAAGGGATGGCGTCACGATCTCTTTCGGCTCTTCGAACTCTAACTCTTCGCTCCAGAACTCCAGAGAAAATCGTAGGATTCTGATTCGAAAAAGTTTTGTGATTTGTAAAATTATGATCTCCTCTTTTTGGGCCGCCGGGTTAAGTATTTATACTTATCCCTAACTGATCCAGATTCCTCTATTATTTTCGCCGAAAATATAGGGATATTTTCACCTAAAATATTGGTATAAATGGCCGGTCACCCGGCTGCTTCTTCTGTCCTTTTCGCCGAATAGGTCTCGGTCCGAAAACACATAGTTTTCGCCAAAAACATCCTTCAAGTGGCATCAGTCGATTTGTACTTATATTTTCGCCGAAAATAATAGGTTATTTCGGCGAAATCTTCTTTGTAAACCGGGCAGGAATTTGCTTGAACTTGATTGGCTCCTTTGATCGATTCCGGTTCAGTTCCTCGAGGTTCCAATGCCTTAGACACGTCCTTGGCTACTTATTCGACGGCAAAAACCTGTGCTAATCATAAAACACTAGAAAACAATTAAATATACCCGAAACGGGCCAAGGTACCACAAATGGCACGAGATAGGGAAATCGATTGAATATTCATTATTCTACCCTAAAAACCATGTCTTAAGCAAAGAAATGTCGCTTAAATGAGGCTGATAATCACGTCAAATCGAGTGTCATCAACTTTCTTTAGAAAATTGATTCGAAAATTCCCTTCTATTTCAATTTCAGTTTCGAGTTATAAGATAAAAAAACAAGGCCACCTTGCCATGTTATTTCCTTTCGTTGTAAGTTTATTTTTAAGAAGAGGGGATAGAAAATTGCTTCCGTTCGATAGTACTAACCATGGCAGATGAGAGACTAGCCAACATGGAAGGCCACCTTCAGCACCTTGGAGCTACCATGGCCGCCGTCCAAAAGCCCTAGCTCTGCTTCAAGCCGAGAGAGGACGAGATGAGCGTCGAGAGGACAGCCCTGAAGGCCTGAACAGAAGAGCCCGACGACTAGCTCTGGAGATTGACGATGACATAAGCAACCTCAAGCTCACCGTGCCAAAGTTTGCTGGCAAATACAATGCCGACGAGTACCTAGATTGGGAGAGAAGTATGGAGGATTTCCTCGAGTGCCACCACTACTCCGAACGTAAGAAGGTAATCCTCGCCACCCTTGAATTCACTGACTATGTTGCCCTATGGTGGAGCCAGTTCAAAGGACGGATCCAAAGAGATGAGGAGGACCCTATCGAGTCGTGGCGAGACCTCAAGAGGATCATGAGAAAGAAGTTCATTCCTGACACCTACACCCGAGACCTACACACATCCCTCCGGAACTTAAAGCAAGGCACCATGTCCGTGGAGTAATACACCAAGGAGATAAAGATGTTGGTAGCCAGATTCGACCTCAGAGAAGAGCCCGAAGCGAAGATAGCCCGGTTTGTGGGTGGGCTACACCCCGAGATCATGCATCAAGTCAACCTACTTAACTATGTTGACTACGAGGATCTCAAGGGCCTAGCCAACCGTGTGGAGAGGGAGTTGAGGAGAGGCTACCCCAGAGATCAGGCACTGCCCCGTGGAGAGGCTCGACCACAAGCCAAGCCTCATGAAAGCCCGACCAGCCCGAGGCTCAAGTACACGGCCAAACCCTAATCCTAGGGGTTCGGCACCACCGGTAACATCTGCCCAACCTACTTCTACGGTTCAGAATTCTAACCCATGTCCTAGTGGAATTGTATGTTTTAAGTGTCAAGGTAGAGGACACATCTCAAGGGACAGCTCTAACCAACGGACGATGGTGGTAAGAGAAGGAGGAATCGAGACGGACGATGAAGAAGAGGAGAAGAAGGAAGAAGAAGAGGAGTCTGATGAAGGAGAAGAAGTTAAGCCTAAAGGGCTCGAAAAGTTTGCAGGGTTCACTTTTAAAACCCTAGCACCCGGCGCCCCGGCCTCAGCCCTGGCACCAGCCCCGACCCCTGCCCCGACACTGTCTAGCCAGGCCCTAGCGCCCCAGCACTCGCCCCCAGCCTCGGCGCTGCCCCAGGCCCTAGCGCCCCAGCGCTCGGCCCCCAGCCTCGGTGCTGCCCCAGCGCCCCAGCGCTCGGCCCCAGCCTTGGCGCTGCCCCAGGCCCTAGCGCCCCAGCGCTCGACCCCAGCCGCGGCGCTGCCCCAAGCCCTAGCGCCCCAGCGCTCGGCCCCAACCCCGGCGTTGCCCGACCAGGCCCCAGCACCTTAGTGCTCGACCCCAGCCCCGGTGTTGCCCGACCAGGCCCCAGCGCCCTAGTACTCGGCCCCAGCCCCGGCGTTGCCCAACCAGGTCCCGGCGCCCCAGCGCCCGCCCCGAATGGCGCTACCCGCCCAGTCTCGGCGACCCAGCACCCGGCCCCGTTGCTGCCCTACCAGGCCCCGGCGCCCCAGCGCCCGGCCCCGACTGGCGCTACCTGCTGGATCCTAGCGCTCCAACACCCGGCGCTATCCGGCCGACCTAGCACCCGGCCCCGACCTGTCGCTGCCCAAGGCCCCCCGGTGCATCACCACCCGATGTGGGCCCCGAGCACGATTCGGCGCGTCCCTGCCCGACGCTCAGCCCGATCCTACCCGACCCCGGCTGTCCGACATGATGATGGCTGACGCTGCCGACCTGCCCGCCGCAGCACCGCCGTCGTCGCCACCGGCTCTCAACTGCCCGCCGCTGCCTTTCCACTGCCCGACGGATCACTGCCCGCCGTAGCCGCCTTACCTCTACCTGACACGTCACTACCCGACGTCGCCGCCGCCCCACTGCCCGGCACTGCCGCCCTGTCCGAAGTGCCCTGGTTCACCTCCGGCACCCCCGTGCCCCAACCCGACGCTTCACCGCCGGTCCACTGTGCACCCCAGGTTCAATGGGAGATCACCTCCCGACGAGTTTTGAGAGCTGCCCCGAGTGAAGAAGATCCGGATGCTGACCCGGATGTGGAGATGAGTAAGGAGCTCTCACCCGCTACCTCCCCGAGCCTTAACATTATTGTTGATAGTTTTTCAGGAGAAGGAGCGATGGAGACTGATGGAGAAGGTACTGAAGGACCCGAACCTTGGTCCGTTGTTGACTCCAATGACACTCCTCGTTCTAAGGATAATGCTGCTGAAGATTGGAAGAGGATGATGAGTGTTAGGAAAGGACCCGAGATGGATTTGGGGACAAATCCAAGGCAAGAAGAGGGGGATGATATGATCCGACAATGCTGCCCAGATGCCAACCGGTATTCTTACACCCCACCAGGATCCCCTGGCCTAGGCAGGACCCTAGGTCCTCTAAAGAAGCGCATGAATCCAAGGGCAGGACATCTTCGAGCCCTAAAGCCAAGGTATGGCAAGAAATATCGACTAAATCCTTCACTTGCAGGTAGAAAAACTCTGAGGAATGGAATGCTGTCCCAAGCCATGTTGTTGGCCGAGGGCATAAGCTCTAGCACCGAAGAGAAGCTTCAGCCCACTCATAGTCTGACCTCCAGGAGCCCTGAAGAAGAAGTCAGTCCTTTGAGTGACCCTCTGGAAGCATTTCTGGAGTATAGAAGGAAGAGAGTCCAAGAACCCTTGGCCCGAAGAGGAGAGCTGTCAAAGATTGAACCTGAGCCGAGGCATGAGAAGACTTGGAGTTCGTGGCCCAGAAGCATGACACTTGGACTAACTACGGAGAGCTACGTTTGAAGCTACCTGGAGGCCTACCTAAAGCTTAGGAAAGAAGGGCCGAGCAGAAAAGAAAAGGAACTGAAGAAAGGCCGTCCCGAGCCTTAAACCGGCAGCCGGACCGATCCGAGGGATCCCAAGAAGTCGGCCAAGAAGCCCGGTCACTGAACCCGCCCGAAGCCCGAAGCCCGCGACCGCCACCCGGGTCAAGCCCGGCGTTCGGCCGGTCAAGCCCACCAGGCCGCCACACGCGCCCAACCAGCCCGAGCAGCCGTACGCGGCTAGATTAGGGTTTTTGACCTAATTTAGGTCTTTTATTCTGCCTTAAAGACTACAACTATTATTTTATGTTTTATTCCTTTTTAGTATGATTATTTAGGGGTTTTAGGAGACTATTTAGGAATAGGACTCTTTATTTTATTATTATTTAGAAGTAGAGATTAGGGAGGAGAGCTTGTTCCCTCGCCTATATAAGGAGGTCGCCGGCCACCCTTGTAAAACACAACTTTTATGAAATAAACCCCCTTTGAAAGAACTTTGTTCTGAAACCTTGTTGTATCTGCATGTTGCGATACTGAAGGCTCCGACTTATCATCAAGAGCATCCATCTCTTGGCGTGGCATCATCGACTAGACACTTCTGGTTCCCGGCTATATACAACCGACGGGTCAAAGTACTTATCCGCCCACGTTTCCCGGCGGTTCTACCTCGTTGCACGGTCTCAACTTACGGTGTTTAAGGGTCATCTGCCCACTGTTGCAGCGGTTCACATCAGTTGGTATCAGAGCACGGTTCAGCTCATGGACCACAATCTATCCCAGTCTCCAGGTTCACCTGGATTCATATCCTTTACTGCTTTCTTTAGAAAATTGATTCGAAAATTCCTTTCTATTTCAATTTCATTTTCGAGTTATAAGATTAAAAAAAAAAGAAAACAAGGCCACCTTGCCACGTTATTTCCTTTCGTTGTAAGTTTATTTCTAAGAAGAGGGGATAGAAAATTGCTTCCGTTCGATAGTACTAACCATGGCAGACGAGAGACTAGCCAACATGGAAGGCCACCTTCAGCACCTTGGAGCTACCATGGCCGCCGTCCAAGAAGCCCTAGCTCTGCTTCAAGCCGAGAGAGGACGAGATGAGCGCCGAGAGGACAGCCTTGAAGGCCTGAACAGAAGAGCCCGATGACTAGCTCAGGAGATTGACGATGACTTGAGCAACCTACAGCTCACCGTGCCAAAGTTTGCTGGCAAATACAATGCCGACGAGTACCTAGATTGGGAGAGAAGTATGGAGGATTTCCTCGAGTGCCACCACTACTCCGAACGTAAGAAGGTAATCCTCGCCACCCTTGAATTCACTGACTATGCTACCCTATGGTTGAGCCAGTTCAAAGGACGGATCCAAAGAGATGAGGAGCACCCTATCGACTCGTGGCGAGACCTCAAGAGGATCATGAGAAAGAAGTTCATTCCTGGCACCTACACCCGAGACCTACACACATCCCTCCGGAACTTAAAGCAAGGCACCATGTTCGTGGAGCAATACACCAAGGAGATAGAGATGTTGGTAGCCAGACTCGACCTCAGAGGAGAGCCCGAAGCGAAGATAGCCCGGTTTGTGGGTGGGCTACACCCCGAGATCATGCATCAAGTCAACCTACTTAACTATGTTGACTACGAGGATCTCAAGGGCCTAGCCAACCATGTGGAGAGGGAGTTGAGGAGAGGCTACCCCAGAAGATCAGGCACTGCCCCGTGGAGAGGCTCGGCCACAAGCCAAGCCTCATGGAAGCCCGACCAGCCCCGAGGCTCAAGTACACGGCCAAACCCTAATCCTAGGGGTTCGGCACCACGGTAACATCTGCCCAACCTACTTCTACGGTTCAGAATTCTAACCCACGTCCTAGTGGAATTGTATGTTTTAAGTGTCAAGGTAGAGGACACATCTCAAGGGACTGCTCTAACCAACGGACGATGGTGGTAAGAGAAGGAGGAATCGAGACGGACGATGAAGAAGAGGAGAAGAAGGAAGAAGAAGAGGAGTCTGATGAAGGAGAAGAAGTTAAGCCCAAAGGGCTCGAAAAGTTTGCAGGGTTCACTTTTAAAACCCTAGCACCCGGCGCCCCGGCCTCACCCCCGGACCTTGCCCCGGCCTCAGCCCTGGCACCAGCCCCGACACTGTCCAGCCAGGCCCTAGCGCCCCAGCGCTCGGGCCCCAGCCTCGGTGCTGCCCCAGCGCTCGGCCCCAGCCTTGGCGCTGCCCCAGGCCCTAGCACCCCAGCGCTCGGCCCCAGCCACGACGCTGCCCCAAGCCCTAGCGCCCCAGCGCTCGGCCCCAGCCCCGACCAGGCCCCAGCACCCTAGTGCTCGATCCCAGCCCCGGCGTTGCCCGACCAGGCCCCAGCGCCCTAGTACTAGGCCCTAGCCCGGGCGTTGCCCAACCAGGCCCCGGCGCCCCAGCTCCCGGCCCCGACTAGCGCTACCTGCTCGGTCCTAGCGCTCCAGCACCCGGCGCTACCCGGCCGACCTAGCACCCGGCCCCGACCTGTCGCTGCCCAAGGCCCCCCGGTGCATCACCACCCGACGTGGCCCCCGAGCACGAGTCCAGCGCGTCCCTGCCCGACGCTCAGCCCCGGTCCTACCCGAGCCCGGCTGTCCCGACATGATGATGGCCGACGCTGCCGACCTGCCCGCCGCACCACGGCCCGTCGCCGCCACCGGCTCTCAACTGCCCGCCGCCGCCTTTCCACTGCCCGACGGATCACTGCCCGCCGTAGCCGCCTTGCCTCTACCCGACACGTCACTGCCCGACGCCGCCGCCGCCCCACTGCCCGGCGCCGCCGCCCTGTCCGAAGTGCCCTGGTTCACCTCCGGCACCCCCGTGCCCCGACCCGACGCTTCACCGCCGGTCCCCTGTGCACCCCAGGTTCAATGGGAGATCACCTCCCGGCGAGTTTTGAGAGTTGCCCCGAGTGAAGAAGATCCGGATGCTGACGCGGATGTGGAGATGAGTAAGGAGCTCTCACCCTACCTCCCCGAGCCTTAACATTATTGTTGATAGTTTTTCAGGAGAAATAGCGATGGAGACTAATGGAGAAGGTACTGAAGGACCCGAGCCTTGGTCCGTTGTTGACTCCAATGACACTCCTCGGTCTAAGGATAATGCTGCTGAACATTGGAAGAGGATGATGAGTGTTAGGAAAGGACCCGAGATGGATTTGGGGACAAATCCAAGGCAAGAAGAGGGGGATGATATGATCCGACAATGCTGCCCGATGCCAACCGGTATTCTTACACCCCACAAGGATCCCCTGGCCTAGGCAGGACCCTAGGTCCTCTAAAGAAGCGCATGAATCCAAGGGCAGGACATCTTCGAGCCCTAAAGCCAAGGTATGGCAAGAAATATCGACTAAATCCTTCACTTGCAGGTAGAAAAACTCTGAGGAATGGAATGCTGTCCCAAGCCATGCTGTTGGCCGAGGGCATAAGCTCTAGCACCGAAGAGAAGCTTCAGCCCGCTCATAGTCGGACCTCCAGGAGCCCTGAAGAAGAAGTCGGTCCTTTGAGTGACCCTCTAGAAGCATTTCTGGAGTACAGAAGGAAGAGAGTCCAAGAACCCTTGGCTCGAAGAGGAGAGCTGTCAAAGATTGAACCTGAGCCGAGGCATGAGAAGACTTGGAGTTCGTGGCCCCGAAGCATGACACTTGGACTAACTACGGAGAGCTACGTCTGAAGCTACCTGGAGGCCTACCTAAAGCTTAGGAAAGAAGGCCCGAGCAGAAAAGGAAAGGAACTAAAGAAAGGCCCGTCCCGAGCCTTAAACAGGCAGCCGAACCGATCCGAGGGATCCCAAGAAGTCGGCCAAGAAGCCCGGTCACTGAACTCGCCCGAATCTCGAAGCCCGCGACCGCCACCCGAGTCAAGCCCGACAGCCGTACGCGGCTAGATTAGGGTTTTTGACCTAATTTAGGTCTTTTATTCTGCCTTAAAGACTACAACTAGTATTTTATGTTTTATTCCTTTTTAGTAGGATTATTTAGGGGTTTTAGGAGACTATTTAGGAATAGGACTCCTTATTTTATTATTATTTAGAAGTAGAGATTAGGGAGGAGAGCTTGTTCCCTCACCTATATAAGGAGGCAACCGGCCACCCTTGTAAAACACAACTTTTATGAAATAAACCCCCTTTAAAAGAACTTTGTTCTGAAACCTTGTTGTATCTGCATGTTGCGATACTGAAGGCTCCAACTTATCATCAAGAGCATCCATCTCTTGGCGTGGCGTCATCGACTGGACACTTCTGGTTCCCGGCTATATACAGCCAACGGGTCAAAGTACTTATCCGCCCCCGGTTCCCGACGGTTCTACCTCGTTGAACGGTCTCAACTTACGGTGTTTAAGGGTCGTCTGCCCACGTTTGCAGCGGTTCAGATCAGACTACGATCAGAAGCTGGCGTCCTACTTTCTTCCGGCGATATTTAGTCGGATAACTGACTCCGGCCGCCGGTCTCTCCGATCACTTTCCTCCGCCTCTACTCGGTCGTCGTCGTCTGACTTGACACGTAAGCTGCTCCTCAAGTTCCAGGAAGTTAGCCTCTGGACGGCTATTTGAAGTTCCTACTTCCGCCTTAAATTAGGGTTTTTAAATTTTTTAAAATGTCTAAAATGCCCCTCCAGCTTTTGGTTGGAACTGGTCCAACCCTTAAAGGGTTGGGTCCGGATCTTCTGCCCAAACATTTAACTATATAAAAAGGAGCTAATTGTTTGTTTATATTGCTGCTTTCTAAGTCTTGAAAAAAAAAACTAAAGAAATGTGTCTACGTTTTGTTGAACGGGATGAGATCAGCGTCCAAGAAAATATGGGTTTGGAAAGTTCCAAACCCATCTTCAACCATTAGATCTAGTTTGACTCATTGACCAATCTAATGGTCCATATTGTTAGGGGTATTTAAGACTTTACACAAATAATTTAATTATTATAAATAATTTAAATATTTAATTATTATTTTTTATTTAAATATTTCATTTTTTATTACAGTAGTCAACGTACTGGTGTTGCTGGTCGTCAGCCACCGTCGCCGGCCGCCGGCCGGTGAATTTTCCGGCGAGATTTTTTAGGTGAGATTTTCCCGATGACTTTCCCGACAATTTTTTTAACAGTTTTTTAACCTGTTTTTTTATTGATAATTAGTTAACAAGTTAATATAAGTTTTTACAGTTAACTAGTTATCAACTTGTTATCATCAGATAACTAGTTATCATGTTATTTTGTTGTTAACTAGTTAACAAATTATCATGATTAGTTAATTCACAATTAATTAAATTTGTTGTTAACTAGTTACCTAACAAGTTATGTTATTTGTAATTAATTAACTAGCTAACCAATCGAGTTAACTAGTTAACTTGGGTTTTTACAGTTAACTAGTTAGTTAACATGTTTTTCGGTGACTTTTCTTGCCCTTTTCCTCGCGAGGCTCCAGAGACTGACCAAACTTCGGTGACTTTTCCGGCGAGGACAAGTTAACTAGTTAACCTGATTTTTACTAATAACTTGTTAACAATAATTTTTTATTGATAACTAGTTAAACTGAGTTTTTACAGTTAACTAGTTATCAACAGATAACTAGTTAACATGTTATCAATCGAGTTAACTAGTTACCAAGTTGTTAACCAATTGAGTTAACTATTTATCAAGTTGATAACTAGTTATCAAAATTAGTTAATTAGTTAACATCGTGATTTAGATAACGAGTTAACTAGTTATCTAATCGAGTTAACTAGTTACCAATCGAGTTAACGAGTTACCAAGTTGTTAACTAGTTATCTAATCGAGTTAACTAGTTAACATCATGATTTAGATAACGAGTTAACTAGTTATCTAATTGATTTACCTAATTACCAAGTTGTTAACTAATTAACAAATCGTGTTAACTACCGCACCAAGCCAACATTCAACCCAAACAAATCAAATGCTGAAAATCAATACCACCATCTACACATCATCATCTATACATCATCATCAAAATATAATGCCACACCAAAAAGCATACAAGTCTTCCACAGCTCCACACTTCCACTGCCAATTTTTTTTTTGCCGTATGAACCTGGATCTAGGTTGCCAATAAACTGACCCCTTGCTCCGTGCTCCACTCTTTCAGCAGCTTATCCACCACGTCCCCCGCCGACAAGTTATTCATATCATTATCCGTCAAGCACATCTCGTAGCAACCCTTCCGATCAAGCGCTGTCCACAGCATTATCCCATCCACCGTTGGATGAGAAACCCCTTCTCTCAGGACTTTCTCCAAATACCTTGCCTGCATTTCACAAAACCTCAGAATTAGCCCCACCAATCGGTCGAATTGGTCCCAAACGGTAAATATAAATTGCATCGAATGAACAAACCTGGGTTTGGTGATCGAGTTGTTTGTCGAAGTGAGCTCATGTTCCCCTGTCATCAACATCACCAAAACGCACCTTCATTAATCAGCCGATCAAATCAACCCCCCCCACTAATCTGTCATCCCTCTCCATCCTTCCACACCAGTTCTCCTCTCCTCCCATGTCCAGCTCCTCCATTATTCCTCTCTTACTGGACGCCCTCAACCTCGCCACCACCGTGGGATTTGTTCCTTGAGCGATGACGACGGAAGTTGAATCGGAGCTGTCTCGGTGGGATCTGTCATTGAGTATACAAAACGTGAAGGGAGGGCAGGGGAGGTGGAATTACAAGGGAATAGAAGAGAAAAGAGGTTGAAAGAATGGAATAGAAGAGAAAGGAAGGAGGCGGCATGGATAACAAATTAGGGTTTTTTAATTTTTAAAAATGGCGAAAATGCCCCTCTGGCTAGTAGGTTTGGAACTGTTCCAAACTTAAAAGTTTGGACGCAGATCCTTTGCCTTATTGAACAACCTAATTCTACACCAACAAACTTAAAAGTTTGGACGCAGATCCTTTGCCTTGTTGAACAACCTAATTCTACACCAAATAATTTTGAGGGTTTTGAATTTAGAAGTACCGAAAATCTAATGATTATATAGAGCCAATTTACATTCATTAAAAAGGAAAATAATTATTTCTCAAATCGAACACTATTACTGCACGTCCAAATAGTAAAAAAGTTAGGAATCCAATTCCCTAACTAAAAGAAAGAATTGAAGTATATTACTAATTAACAACAATAGAAAATTAAAGAAATAGTAGAGTTCTGTTTAGGCTGTAAGGATTCGGTCATTATTATTTCCTTTAATTATACTAACCAAACGGAGAACATAAATCGATATTATAAATAACCAAACCAAGTAGGCCAGACCAAATAAACCAACCGGTATTGGATTGGTCATCGGCGGGACAAATAGAGAATGAAATTGATGACCAGAAACAACCGACGGCCCATGTCCATGAGCATCGTCTTCTTCTCACAATTTAGATTCGGTTGATTTTTTCCTTTTTTTCTTTAATTTTTTCATCCCTCTGTTTTACCCCACTCACCAACATTTTAGCTTTTAATAAAAATAACTACTATTTAATTAATTTTTAACTCTTAATCATATTAAACAAAAAAAAATAAAATGATTAATTATTAGTCCAATTATGTTCCTATTTTATATTTAATATATGTAAAATTATTTTTGATTATTTTATTCCTTATCCCTTACACATTTTACAGCAATTAGAAAATTAACTTCATTATTCAGAAAATAAAATATATTATTTATTCTTATTATTCTTACTACATTATAATTTTTAAATAAAACTAATTGAGACACATTTTATATTTTATATACTATTTGTATACATATGTAAGTAATCAATCACAATTTAGTGTAGTTAGTATACTTAATATTAAAAATAATATCCACTTTGAAACTTAATTCACCATAATTTAAATAAAAATATTTTACTAACACAAATTTGTCACATTTTTTAACAACATAGCTTCTTAGAATGTTTTTGCGTTTGAACATTTATTTAGTAACTAACAATTTACACGTTGGGTTTAAACCAAATGATATTTTAAAACTAAATGAGCAACAAAAGGTCTAAATATAACTAATTTATTGAATGAAGATAAGATATAAATATAAGGGAAATAATAAAATACAATTATATATCTATATCTATATAATCTTTACTTTATAATAAAAGAGAGTAATATTAGATTAGTTCCATCTGTATATATATTGTATCTAAACACTGGTAAAAAACTTAACAATGTCTACTATTGTAATTATACTTTATATATGTTATAAATATTATACCCTACATAAAAGTTAATAAGATGTTAATAATTGAGTCACATGTTCTTTAACCACAATCCTACATTTGTCTATTATCTGTTGATATCATATGGTAAAAAAATTTAATAGAGGGTAAGAACACAAAATTCTCTCTTTAATTGTAGCCACAATCATAACTTTTTATTGCTATTATTGATTAATTTTTTTAATAAATATCAAATATTACAGGGATGTTATCTTACCAATAAAATAAATCATTAGATGGTAGTTGAACAGTACTTATATTGAATATAATTGGTTAGACCCTTCGTGTCTATTTTATTTTGAATTTTTTCATACAAGTATTAGAAAAAAAATCATACTAAAAAACTAGGATAATGCAATATCCAAAAGTACATCAATTAATACCTTTAAACTATTTTGATGTTAATTGTAGAATTAATTTTAATAATACTTTCGATAGTAACATTTTTTAATATAGATTTTCATATCAACTATCTCAATTCTAAACTTATAAACCCCAAAACTTGATATTTACATCTTAAATCCTTAATTTTCAAAATTTTAACCACAAAAATGTAACTGTAAAACCGGATTTTTTCCAAAAATAGGCTTGGGCCAAAATTCAATTCCCAAAATAGGCTCGTTCTACGGTCAATTCCCAATGTAGGCTTGTGTGTGCTGACTGGACGCGTACATCGCCAAATTAAGTGGCGATTAGCATAAAATCGGCAGAATGTTTGGCGACCATGAGCTCAGCCCCAAATCGCCACTTTTAGTGGCGATTTTACTATGAAAATCGCCACTATAAGTGGCGATTTTGGGGGTGCTTTTGTCAGCTCTGAAAATCGCCACTATAAGTGGCGATTTTGAGGTTGATTTTCAACTTCCCCTTCCCATCAAATGTTTGGCATGATTTGGCGTGGGAATCCCTCAACAGCAACTAACACAGAAACAAGTGGAATTTTAATGCTTTATGTTGACTCAAATGCATTATTGAATTGGTTGTTTTGTGAGTGTTTTTTTCAAGTGGTGGTTATTTCAAGTGGTGAAACATAGTGTGAAAAATAATAGTGTCGATTTGATGCATCATTTCAAGTGGTGGGGAGTTATAGGGGCTATCTCATGCATGATTTCAGGCGGGGGAAAAGCATCATATTGTTTCCATATCACGAGCCCATTATTGTGTCGTTTTACACGCAATTATTTGAGCAATGTTGTTTCAATCAGTCTACATGAGTTATGACGAATTTGCTTGGTAGCTGTACTCCACAAATATGAAGTTATATATATTGTCATATGTCGTATCGAAAGAACCACTAACTCCTCCAACATTTTCCCAAAATTATTAGTCCTCCGACTTCGTGAGAGATTTTCCCTCAACACCATTTGTAGCATTCTGCAGTAAGTTTGTGTTAATGTGTACTATTTGCTATTCATGTTGTTTGACGCTTTGGTTGTTTTTATTTTGTTATTGATAACCCATACAAGATGAATTTATCTCTAATGCTTTTAATAGTAAGTTTGATACATGTCCATAGTTCTTTGTACAGAATGGGAGGAAAGTATGTGCTCATTGTTCGTTGGGGAGGGGAGACTAACTTCACATCAAACGGAGTGGAATACAAAGGTGGCCACGTCAAAAAAATTAAAGCAACGAGGAAGCTTAGTTTCAGTGAAATGCTAGAGTTAATTACCGAATCTATACACTTCGATGAGCATGTAAGGAGGTAGAATAGGAAACGAACTAGAATATTAATGGAGGAGCTTACTTGCTTTGTTTCTTGCATGCATGAAAGAGGAGTGAATGATAAAATGGGAAGAATGAAGGAATATAAATAGAGGAGTCTGACCCTATCATTTTATTTTTCTGTGTTAGTTGCTGTTGAGGGATTCCCACGCCAAATCATGCCAAACATTTGATGGGAAGGGGAAGTTGAAAATCAGCCTCAAAATCGCCACTTATAGTGGCGATTTTCAGAGATGAAATCGCCACTATAAGTGGCGATTTAGGGCTGACAAAAGCAGCCCCAAAATCGCCACTTATAGTGGCGCTTTTACTCTGAAAATCGCCAAGTGGCGATTTTGGGGCTGCTTTTGTCAGCCCTAATTCGCCACTTATAGTGGCGATTTTCAGAGTAAAATCGCCACTAAAAGTATTCTGGCATTCTGCTTTGAAGTGACCAGCCTTTCCACACCGATAACAAGTTTGAGATTCGTCAGAATCTCTACGTTCATCCTTTTTTGACTTGTCAGAAGACTTGTCTCTGGATTGAGACGTATTCTTGTTATAATCCCTACTGTTTCCCTTTTCCCTTCTTTGAGCGCGTTCAAACTTGAGAAATCGTTTGAACTTACTACTCATAAGGGCCATTTCTTCAATGAGATCTTCATCAGTGTCGGAATCAGAATACTCCTTTTTGCGACTGGCACAAAAAGCAATACTCTGTTTCCTTTTAGGATCCGCCTCTTCTCTATTAACTTTAAGCACAAGTTCATGATTAATGAGAGATCCTACTAAGTCTTCAAGCTTAAGAGTGTTCAGATCCTTGGCTTCTTTGATGGCGGTTTTCTTAGGCATCCACTCATTAGGAAGCGATCGAAGAATTTTACGAACAAGTTCGGCATTGCCGTATGTTCGGCCAAGTACTGTAAGCTTACTGACTATCCCGTTGAATCTAGAGTACATACTGTCAATAGAATCCTCGGGTATCATTTTAAATAATTCATATTCATGAGTGAGCATATCCATCTTACTTTCTTTTACCTGCGATGTCCCCTCATGTGTTACCTGAAGAACTCGCCAGATCTCCTTGGCAGTAGTGCAGCTACAGATTCGGTTGTACTCACTTGGAGTGAGAGCACAGTAGAGGATGTTCATCATCTTTGCGTTCCTCTGCACGTTCCTCTTATCTTCATCCGTCCACATTGCACGTTCTGTCTTGACTTCAGGAACTCCATCTTCCACGACGCTCCTCTGCACGTTCCTCTTATCTTCATCCGTCCAGATTGCACGTTCCATCTTGACTTCAGGAACTCCATCTTCCACGACGCTCCATAGATCTACTTCTCTAGTCAGGTACACTTTCATGCGGTTCTTCCAGAACTGGTAGTTTGAGCCATCGAATAGAGGAGGACGGTTGTGGGACATCCCTTCTTGGTAATTAACTCCAGACATCTTGCTCACTTTTCTTGTTGATCGCGTTTAAGTATTCCTCTTTGATCATTTCTCCAGCGACGGTTAAGTCCAACGAAGGTTACCTGTTCTGATACCAATTGATACTCGAAGGGGGGTCAATTTTCGAATAATACACAAATAAACGCGGAAATGGAAGTTGAGCAAGCTCAACACCACACAGATATAACAAAAGATAAAGAGTTTAAGGGCAAGAGATTGACACATGATGTTTTTTAACGTGGTTCGAAATGTGGTGTGCAAATCTACGTCCATGTCCCAAGATAGCGCTTGAGAGACGATATTATTTCCTTGTCGAACAAGCGTCCAACCGAAGCTTGAACAGTCACCTTGAAGCAACGCCTGCTTCAAGAACCTCCAACACCTGTAGAGCCTCGACACTCCAAACCTGAGCTATCGATGAACCTCGCGAACACCCTAGCGAGAACCCAACCGCTAACACCTAGCGATCGTGACCTTCAACACCTTACGAACACCCTCGCAAGAACCCGACTATTAACACCTAGTAATCGTGACCTAACACATTGAGAGAATTTGTTTTCTACACTCAGTACTATTTTCGCTCAATGTAAGGCTTAATTGAATTACTGAGCCTTACTCTCTATTTATACTAATCTACCCAACGGACACTTGGAATTCAAATTCCAACCGGCTCCACTTACCATATATGAAATATGGTAATCTTTAATCTTCAAATCCATCCTCATCAAATCTTCATGATCTCTTTAATTGTGTGATTGATGGAAAGATGTTTCTTTCCATAAACATGGAATCATAATCTCTCTTTCCTTTCTTCATGATCTCCTTTGATTGTGTTATTGATGAGAGAATGATTTGTTTCCATAAATGGAAGTCACAAATCACGAGCATAATCAATCCCTTTGATTGGAGATTTGATTGCGATTCCTTTGATTCCCTTCATTAACTTCCTTTCTTTGTTTATGGCCATGCAGAAGCATAATATGAAGTGCGTCAATAGAAATGAGAGCTTCCATATTCCAACACCATATACATAGAGTATTCATTTGAAGTTGAGTATTGGGTCTTAATGTATGTTTTATTGCTTCTTGTTGTTTAAGCTAGTATACTGATGCTACTATTGTGAGTAATCAGATCTCTCAATCGTGGATGCAAGTTTATTCTGCAGCTTGTTGAATTCTGGCTTTTTATAGGCCCTCGGTTAGGGATTTACTTGGTGGGCCATTTCTGTAGGATTCTGAAGTTGGCAGATGGCTTCAAAGCGGATTAACAAGGAATTAAAAGATCTGCAGAAGGATCCTCCAACCTCATGCAGTGCAGGTTTGTTTGTTTTTATAATTTTTGTTCTTCTTATTTTATGTCTGTTCTTATTTAACTGAGACACAGAAGTTAAAGTTTCATAATTTATTTTTTCATGACCTTTTGGAGGGCAAGCTACTACAATGGGTTCACTAGATAGCCCTTATGTTGGGGGTGTTTTCTTGGTGACCATTAACTTCCTCGCAGATTACCCGTTTAAGCCACCCAAGGTACCTGAATACGTCATTTTGAAAGAAATAGGAGCTGCAATGCACATGCTCAGTGCCAAGTTGATGCTTATATATAGTTTCTGATGATTTTCTGTTCTTTCTTTTTTCGACATTGAGTTTGGCCCAAGTGCTTATTTATAGTCCCTTGCCCTTTCTCATCTTTGAAATGTGTCCCATGTCTTCTGAGTTTTTTTTTGGGTGTGATTCTAGCTTCTTTTTGTCAATCGTAGGCAATCTGGTTTTCTAATAGATTGAATGTGGTACAAATGTGGGAAAAGTTAGGGTCTCTTTGAATCCAGAATAACAATCTTAGTTTTCCAGCTTCATCTTCACTTCAATGCGAACTCTACAACGTCTCCTCTCAATATGTGTTGGATGAACTTGTAATCTAAGTAGCTACATTTTTATATTAATTACAACTTTTAAGAAAATGCTAGTCCCATCTGATTGTACCCTGTATTTTTTTGTCTACATATGAAACTAGATTAATGTGAGCGAGGAATTTGTGTACAGTGTTCCTTCAGGACCAAAGTTTACCACCCGAACATCAACATCAACGGAAATATCTTCCTCAAAATCCTCAAGAATCAGTGGAGTCCTACTCTTACAGGGTCCAAGGTGTGCCCAACTATCTTGTTATGAATTATGATGCCACCATCATTTGAACATTTGAAAATTGATTTGAGATGTGAATGTTGTTTGGGGTTTTCAGGTATTATTGTCAATATGCTCTTTGCTGACAGACCTGAATCCTGATGAATCATTGCTAGTGGCTTCTTTGTCATTTTATCATTGGATTTGTTCTGTGTTTATTTCATATCGTATGCTCTCACAATCAATCGTGGTTGTAGGTTTGCTCTGCAGCTTGTTCAATTCTGGCTTTTTATAGCCCCTTGGTTAGGGATTTACTTGGTGGGCCAATTCTGCAAGATTCTGAAGTTGGAAGATGGCTTCATAGAGGATTAATAAGGAATTGAAAGATCTGTAAAAGGATCCTCTAGCCTCATGCAATGCAGGTTTGTTTGTTTTTATCGTTTTTTTATCTTCTTATTTTATTGAGACACAGAAGTTGAAGTTTCATGAGTTGTTTTTTCAGGACCTCTCGGAGATTATATGTTGCACTGGCTAATTTAAGACTGCAACTGAACATTTCATGTAATTGAAAAAAAATATAGCAGTTAATCAACTGTTTCAGTTCTGAGAACAAGATTCACTCATTTGATTTAAAATTTGAGTTTAGTTCGATTGATTTGTTAAACATGGACAAAGAGATTTGTATTTTGTTTGAGATGAAAAATAAAACTATTTCATTTATAAAACATGAGGGTAACAGATGTACATTCTGCAATGAATGATTTTCCCCAATGCACTGATTGTTATGGTTTGGAAATTGGTTTCAGTTTGGTGACTGGTCTATGTTTTTCTTTGGTTTATTCACAGAATTTGGTTTTATCTAAGGCTGATTGGTTTTTTATTTTGGTTCAGTCTGAAACCGAAACCGGCTAGTTTGGTTTCAATTCCTGTTTTAGACTGAACTCAGTTTTGGTGGAAAAGGGCCAGAATATATTGGGCTCGTCATAAATAACTATCTGGTCAAGTATTTTTGATGACCATAAAAGATATATTGACCAATTATGTTCGTGATAAAAAACTATTAGCGATGGTTGGTCACAAATAAAATATTTGTGGGGAGGGTATTTCCGACGACGTCCATGATCAGAGATGGTCACAAATAACTATTAGAGATGAATGTAGCTATCAGTGACGAATTTTCGTTGTCACTAATAACTTACTTTTTTGTAGTGGTTCTTGTTTGTCTTGATTCGTGTGCCTTTGATAAGGATTACATACTTTTAATTCTTTGTTCTTTGTTTTTTATGCAGCATCCTGAAGACTTCGAGAATCCTTTCTTTGAAGACATGTCGGATGCAAGGAGATCATTGACGAATTTCACCAAGCATGTGGTGGGAGAAGCCAAAAGAATCATTGTTCTACCCTAGATCACGTGGTAAGATTTCAAGCCAATAGGCCATATCATGGGAGTCCTGAAGAGTGCCCAACCGCGCAGATTGAGAACTTCCTTGAGCTCTGCAACACCTACAAGTAGTAGAGAGTTGCAGGGTATTTTATCCGCCTCATGTTGTTTCCCTTGTCATTTATGGTAGCAGCAAAGAGGTGGCTCAATAGTCAACCCGGTGGAACTTTCATCAATTGGAGGCAGCTTGCCCAAGCATATCTAGAGGAATTTTTTCCGCCCCCCAAGATTTCAGAGTTTCAGAAGAGGATTGCACGATTCATGCAGCTGGATGATGAATCGTTGTATGACTGCTGGTACAGATTCCAAGAGTTCTTGAGAGCTTGCCCACACCATGGGTTCGGATATGTATATAACTTGCCAATTTCTTTGGCACTGGTTTAAATGATGCGACAACGATGACATTTAATCAGTTGGCGCAACGTGATGTTTTTTCTCTATCTCCATAAAAGGCTCTTTCTCATTATGCCTCAGTTGTGAAGCAGTGTAGAACATGGACGAGGAGAGCTGCTCTTCATGATTCTAGTAAGGGAGATACCTTTCCTTTACAAACTCTGGTTCATTCTCAAGCTGCTGAGTTGAAGAAGCTGCAGTTACAAGTTGATAGGATGTCATATGGACATTCTAAGTCTGGTGGTTCTTTCAAGGAAGTCAAAAGTTGTGAACCTTGCAGGTGGTGCGGGACTTGCAACCACAAGGGAGGCGCATGTCACAACTTTTGAAGCAACTTTCTCTTGAGTAGCGAAGAGCTCCACTTTGTCTATCTCGAATATCCTCAGAACCAACTCGGCTATGGGGGATATAGGCAGTCCGCGTGAAGCATTTATAATCGTTCTCAGAATTCAAAGGGAGATCACGCCTTAACAGGAAGGGACAACAACAAGACAGCTAGCATTGAGGAACCATCGACTGCGGAAATTATGAAAAGATTGGACAGAATGGAGTCCAAGAACGAACTGAGACTTGAGAGCATGGAAAGAAAATATGATATGCGATTTGCAGCTGGAGAGACACAGATCAAAGGTCAATTCGCACAATCTATGAGGACAGAAAGTCAGCTCGTTGAGCTAGTCAAGCTTCTTGGATCTAATTTGAGAATTCCTAGGTGATAAGCCTCAGTCGTGACTACTCGCAGCGGTAAACCCCTTGCATTACCTTTGCCTGCAACTGACGACATGACAGCTCCTGACAAGGTAGTAGTTGACATTCTTGTCGTAGTTGAAGTGGAAGTAACTGTAGAACCAAGTGTGGAAACCACTCAACCACCTCCACCACCAAAAGCGAGTGGTCCTGCTCCTTTTGTGCCACAGATCCCATTTCCTAAAAGGGTCCGAAAGTAGGTTGTGGATGAGTAGTTCGCTAGATTCCTCGCCATTTTGCAGAAGCAGCAAATGAGCATACCATTCTTCACCCTCATCGCGTCAAACTCGAAGTATGAAAGTTCTTGAAAGGCATTTTAGCTCGGAAGCATGATATCAAGATTATGGATTCAATTGCTCTCAATGAAGACTGCTCGGCCATTCTAACAAAGAGACTTGCATTAGAAAAGCTCAAAGACCCGGGAAATTTCTCTTTACCCCTGCTCTGTTGATTCCTTGATTGTTAATAAAAGTTTAGATGATCTTGGTGCTAGTATCAATTTCATGCCGACCTCTATTTTCAATCAACTAAATTTAGGAAATCTTAAACCTACAACCATGAGTATGGTGCTTGCTGATAAAACTGTTAGGTTGCCTAAGGGAATTGTGAAAGATGTTTGGGTCAAGGTCGGTTTTTTTGATATTCTAGCTGATCTTGTTTTTATTGACACTGATGATGTCAACTCCACTCTAATCCTAGGCCGTCCATTCCTAGCTACTGAAGGCGCTCTTATTGACGTCAAGGATGGTAAGCTAACTTTGAGGGTCGGGGATGAGAGTGTAGTTTTCAAACTTTATGATGGGATGAAATATCCCCACTTGCTTGAAGAGTAAGTTCAGTCTATTGATGTTGCAGAAGAGGCTGAAGCCTCTAGTACTTCTGATGTGTGTGTTGATGATGTGCAACAAACTCCAACATTTTCTTGAATTTCACCGACTTCGCAAGAACTCAGAGATGCAGAATCTGAATTCGAGCCCAAAAATTAAGAGAAGTTGGGGATTTTGGAGAAAGAGTTTGAGGATCCTATCCAAGAAGGGTTACCTAGTTTGCTTCGGAAGAAGAGTTCTTATGAAGAACCACCCACTCTTGAACTAAAGAAACTCCCGGACCACCTTGAGTATGCTTTCCTGGAAGGGGAAGCGAGCTTGCCAATTATAATAAGCTCTTTTTTCAACACTAACCAAAAGATAGAGTTGGTTGACCTTCTAAAAGCACATAAGGAGGCAATTGCATGGAAGTTAGCTGACATTAAAGGAGTTGACTCTTCCTTCTGCACACATCACATCAACCTAGAGGAGGAATTCAGACCAGTTGTGCAACCTCAGAGGCGCCTTAATCTCAACATGCATGAGGTGTTCAAGAAGTAAGTGGTTAAATTGCTTGATGCATGCCTCATTTATGCTATTTCTGATAGTGCTTGGGTTAGTCCAACTTAGGTTGTACCAAAGAAAGGAGCAATGACAGTTGTTGCTAATGAAAAGGGAGATCTTATCCCGACAAGGACAGTCACAAGATGGAAGGTCTGCATTGATTACAATAAGCTGAATGATGCAATGAGGATGGATCATTTCCCCCTTCCTTTCATTGATAAGATGTTGGAAAGGTTATTAGGACATGAGTTCTACTGCTTTCCTGATGGTAAGTCTGGTTATTTTTAGATATCCATTGCTCCAGAAGATCAAGAAAAGATGACGTTCACATGCTCTCATGGTACCTTTGCTTATCGAAGAATACCTTTTGGACTATGTAATGCACCTGCTACCTTTCAGAGATGTATGTTGGCTATCTTTGACAAGTTTGTGGAGGATGTAGTCGAGGTTTTCATGGACAACTTCTCTGTCCATGGAGATTCTTTTTTCATTTTGCCTCGCCAACATCAAGAAAGTTCTAGAGCGTTGTAAGGAGACTCACCTTGCATTGAGTTGGGAGAAGTCACACTTTATGGTTAGAGAGGGAATCGTGCTTTGACATAAGATCTAGAAGCTCAAGATTGAAGTTGACAGAGCCAAGCTTGAGACTATCTCTAAACTACCACCTCCAACTTAAGTTAAGGGAGTTAGAAGCTTTCTAGGTCATACATGTTTCTGTAGCAGGTCGATTAAATACTTCTCGAAGATCACACTGCACATGACCAAGTTACTTGAAAAAGATGTTTAGTTCAAATTCAATGAGGATTGTCTGAAAGCTTTAAACTCTCTGAAGGAAAAGTTAACTTCTGCACCCATCCTGTTTGTCCAAACTGGGAGCTGCCATTTGAGCTTATGTGTGATGCAAGCGATTTTTCACTAGGAGTAGTTCTTGGTCAATGGTTAGATGGGAAGTTTAATCCCATCTACTTCGCAAGCAAGACACATAGCAATGCGCAGAGAAACTACACCACCACTGAGAAGAAATTGTTGGCTTATGCTTTGGATAAGTTCAGATAGTATCTCATTCTTTCTCACACCACCATATTCACCGATCATGTTAGCCTGCAGTTCCTTATGGCTAAAAAAGATGCTAATCCAAGATTTCTTCGGCGGATTCTTTTGCTCCATGAGTTTAATATCACTATTCAAGACAAGAAGGAAGCATAGAATGTTGCAGCTGATCATCTTTCTCGCCTTGAGGGCTCAGACTAGAGTGACTTGACGTGTTCAGAGATGACTCGTTCCCTAAAGAGTAGCTAATCGATGCAGTTGACGCTATTGAGACAAAAAGGAGATAACTGGTATGCAGATTTGGCAAACTTCATTACTCATGGACTCCTCCCCAAGGATCAACCAATTTAGACGCGGAAGCGTTTGATTTCCATGAGTAAGCATTACTTCTGGGATGAGCCATACCTCTTTTGGGTTGGGGGAGATAGAATCCTTAGAAGATGTGTGACAGAAGAAGAAGGATGGGAGATCTGATGTGATTATATTTAGTGAATTTTAAGTCTTCGATTGACCTATGAAATGCCCCTGTTTGATCCTTAAATGCCATGCTTAATATGCTTTTATTGATGTTTTGTGCTAAGTGTCCATTTGTTATCCGGTTGCTACTTTGAGGCCATTTCCTTGTCTATTGGAACTATTTTCCTTGTATTTTCAGGTCTTGGCATTGTAGTACTGGTGACAAGGAGCACGTAGGATCAAACGGGAGGTCAATCGGAGCTAGGACGGAGGAGATACGGACGTTGCAAGATCGAAGAAAATACACTTTAAGCTGAAGGAATTCTCGGCGAAACTATCATAGTATCTTCGCCGAAGAGAGGAAGTTCTCGGCGAAGTTCTCAAGTCTTCGGTCCAAAAATCCTAAGCAGAGAGAAGGACTTTTGTCCACTGAAGATGTTTTCGGCGAAACCATTCTATGTTTTCGCCGAAAACTGTAGAAGGGATGTCAGCCGGTCATGAGTTCTCAAGGCGAGTTTCGGCGAAACCTTTGCATCATTTTCCCGAAAATGAAAGACTATTCAGGCGTGCTTATAAAGCCGAAAGGGGAGAGAATTTGGATCATCAATTCATTATTCCAATTACCCATCGCCGACTCTCTCTCTCTCAACTCATCATCATCATCGCAACACCATCCTCAACCGATATCACACCCATCCCCCTTTGTTAATCAATTGAAGTGCAAGGAGCTAAGTTAAGTCCACTACACCTTGGATTGGAGCATTGAAGAGCCAAGTGGGAAGATCTTCCATGGAAGCAAGGATGGTCTCCTCTACTCAATTTCAGGTTTCTTCCATGGTTATGCTAGGCTAAGCTTAGGTTTAGTTTAGTGGGGGATGGATCAAGCTAGGATAGGTGATTGATTGTATGGATTCAGTTTCTCTTAGCCAATTGTGTAAGATGATGATCCTAAACCTTGTGCTTATTGTCCATGGGACTTGACTTGTTCGTTGGTTCATTGTTTATGTCTTTCAATACATGAGAATGGTTGATTGATGTTTGATCTAAGGTTGTAGGATTGTAATTGGATGATTTGAGAGATTGAATTATGCAATTGCAACCATTTTTGAGCTTGTTTTCCTTGGTGACATTTTATCGAACACTTGGTGTACATTTAGTTTTCCATCATTTGAAGGTTGAAAGACCCTTGTGATTGCTAGACTAGTGTTGTATGATTGACATGAGAGTGTCTTGCATCATTTACCTTGTGCTAGATGATTGTTGACATAGAATTCAAGTTCCAAGCATTTCATTGAGCTAGTTTAAAGCATTCCATTCCCTTTGTTCACATAGCGAGAGCATGGTGCATTTGGTCTAGGAATAGTGAGTCAATTGTGTGAGAGTTCGTTGATTCTAATTGAGTGAGATGCATGGTCATTACTTACACGTTGTTGCTTGAGATTCGATCCAACTTTCATGAACCTTGAGCTTGAAGAAACCCCTTGCTAGACTAAACTTCTTTCTCTCTTGTTTGATCCTCAATTTCTCTTGTCAATTTTACCTTGCTTGTTTATGTTTTTACTTGTTCTCTTTCAACAAAACTTCAATTTAAATGTATGGACCGTTCATGAATTTTGTGAGTATTAGCCTATGAGAGGACCTCGAGGAATACGACCTTGATAAAATTCCTTATCAAGTTTTTGGCGCCGTTGCCGGGGACCTCTCATTCCTAAGAAAGCAATTATTAGTGAACCGATCTTTACACTTCTTTCCGATTTCCTTTTTGCTTCCTTGTTACTCTTTGTTTATTTTGTTATCCCGCATCGTTGTATTACTCGGGTGTGTTTGTTGTGCTTGTTTGCAGGAGATTGGTGTTAGTGCATGAGGGGATCACACGTCTCCAAGCACGACTCCAAGGCATCAAGGTCGTGTTTGAACCGCCAACTCGTTCTCCCCCTCACCTAGTTCATAGCACCACACGCAACACTATGTCTCAACACGGAGATGACGATGACCAATCGGTCCATTCACATCACACTAATGAAGATGATCAATCGCAAAGAGGTGCGAGGCGCACACTAGCCGATTATGCTTGCCCAACCCTCGAAGGGGCAGCCTCGAGCATCGTGCGAAGACCGGTAAATGCAAGAAATTTTGAGCTAAAGCCCAATATGATTCAGATGGTGCAAAATAGAGTGGTGTTCAATGGCATTGATGGAGAATGTCCATCAAGGCACCTCAAAGACTTCCTTGAGATATGCGATACGGTGAAGAACGATCAAGTTCACCAGGATTGTATACGACTCCGACTCTTCCCCTTCTCACTCAAAGGTAGAGCCAAGTCTTGGTTGGAGAACCAACCTAGTAGAACATTCACTACATGGGAGGGACTAGCCGAAGCCTTCCTCGAGGAGTTCTTTCCCCCTTATATGACGGATGCAATCCGGGATCGAATCAACCACTTCACACAACACAAGGGAGAGCTCTTCCATGAGACTTGGAATAGGTTCCAAGCCCTTCTTCGGTCTTGTCCTCATCACAACTTCGCCGAATGGAGCTTGGCGGACATCTTTGCTAGGTCCCTTGATTTTGAGAATACAAGGATGATCAACCAAGCCACCGGAGGTGATCTAAGGACGCTCACTCCCGAGGATGCTCTAGAACTCTTTGCGGAGATGGCCAACAAGACAAGGAGTTGGCCTCGACAACAACCTCCACGGTCCAAGTATGGAAGTGACACTACTACGACTCTAGAGCTATAAGTGTTGATGCACCAAAGGAGTCATCTACCTATGGAAAGAAGCCTAAGTTACCGGGACATCGAGATGAAGATGACCCTACGATTGCGCTCCTCATGTCTAAAATCGACGCTATGGCATCTCAAGTAAGCAATCTTAGTATGCCTAAGCCTCCTTCTAAGCCATCTAAAGTGGGTAATCCACCGGTTGCTACGGTGTTGTGTTGTGAGTGTTGTGGAGGCCAAGGCCATGATGTTAGTATTTGCCCCTCCGCTACTTCCGAGCCTAGCCAAGGTGAAAGCATTGAGGGAGTAAGCTTTGTGCAAGGCCAAGGGTTCTATGGAAACTTAAACCCTCAAGGGAACTATCAAGGTGGTAGCTACAACCGTCCTTGGAACCAAGGAGGGAATTACAACAAGCCTAATCAAGGTGGATTCCAAGGATACAAGGGGTACTATCAAGGCAACCAATGGTCTCAAGGAAGTAACCTAAACCAAGGTAGCCAAGGGACTCAAGGAGGACTCCAAGGTCAAGGGAACCAAGGGGGAAATCAATAAAATCAAAGTGGACATCCAAGTCAAGGTTTCCAAGGTCCTACCCCACCGGGAATGTACAACCATAAGGGTAATGGACCACCCGGTTTCAACAAACCTCCTCCAAACAAAGAAGGTGGATCTTCAATCTCTCAAGAAGACACCAATGCGGCAATGCTTCAACTTATCATGAATCAACAAGCGTCAATTACCAATTTGAATACTCAATTGGGCCAAATATCTAAGGCGCTCTCGGAGAGACCAAAGGGTAGCCTTCCCTCCAACACCGAGGTCAACCCCAAGGCTTCCGAGGAGCTTATGATGGTAACATTGAGGAGTGGTAAGCAAGCTCAAGACCCAACACCTAAAGCGGTAAGAACTCAAGATGATGACTATGTTTTGGTTGAAGATGTTGACTCCGATGATGACACGGATAAGATTGAGGTCAAAGATAGAGGAGCCAAGGCTAAAGAAGCTTCTAAGTTGACCGATAAGGTTGGTTCTCAAGAGGCTACGACGAGTACTACTCCGGTCTCTCCTCCCGCACCGGTTGTGCCTCCGTACAAGCCTAAACCACCTTATCCTTCTCGCTTGAAGTCGGATTCCATGGAGAAAGATTTGAAGAGGTTTGTTGAGATTCTTGACAAAGTGCAATTCACAATGCCTTTTGGAGAAGCAATCACCAAGATGCCTCAATATGCAAAGTTCATGAAGGAGATCTTCACCAACAAACGCAAGCTAACGGATGTCACCTCGGCAAAGCTTAACGAACAATGCTCCGCCATTCTCTCTAAGCAACCACCGGAGAAGCTTAAGGATCCAGGTAACTTTACTATTCCTTGCACAATTGGTGAGCATGCAATAAGTAGAGGTTTAGCCGACTTTAAGAAGCTAGGCCTAGGGACTCTAAAACCAACCCTCGTGAATGTTCAATTAGCGGATAAGTCCATGAAATACCCTCGTGGTATTGTTGAAGATGTGTTGGTTAAGGTCGGTGCTTTTGAATTTCTGGTGGATTTTGTTATTCTAGATGCTTTGGGTAGTACCGATGTGCCTTTGATTTTAGGACGACCTTTCTTAGCAACTTCTCGTGCTTTGATTGATGTTTATGGTGGTAAACTTACCCTTAGGGTCGACAATGAATGCATGATTTTTGACCGTTCAAATGGCATGGAATTTACTTTGTCTTATGCTAGTCACCATGACCCTAAGAATCCGCATGAGCTTACTTCGGCTACTAATAGCACTAACCTTGTCCGACATAGTCTTGCGGAGTTGTTTGCTATTAGTGATGTGCAGGAAAAGACGGATGAAGTGAAGGAGTCTCCACCGTTCGTGCTCCCGAAGACACCACCTAAGGCTAAGAAGAAAGGTGTAATGAAGTCACCCGAGAAGGACAAGGAAGCTGCACCAATGGGTGAGACGAGCAAGTCTAAGAAGCCACCCGATGAAAGGCTCAACTCCAAGTGGTTTGGCCCCTTCTCCATTGCTTCCACTTCACCATCCGGGAAACCCATGCTCATTCCTCCCGAAGTTGGTAAGGTTCAATTTAAGTTCCGTGTGCCATGCGAAGGTAATGATATTGACTTCAAGGAGGTAATGAGTTGGGATGGTTTTACTTAGCTTATTCCTTGTGCTTTCGTCTAGCTAGAGACGTTAAAGAAGCGCTTCATGGGAGGCAACCCATGTTTTTCTCACTTTTTCGTTTTTATGTTTTATGTTGTTTTAGTTTGTTGATTGAGATTTTGGCAAGCACTTAGGCGGATCACTCTCCACAATGAGCGCTATGGGACTCTTCTACTACTATTGCATCCTATGCTCCTCTCTACCAACGCGGTAACTTCGTTCCACCTTACCCTCTCTCTCTTGACCATTGGGACAATGCTCGTGTTAGTCGTTAGGGGAGTTTGAGGTTTTGGTGTGATTATTTATTGGTAGAAGTCTAATTCTTGTGCTTGGTTGATTTGCATGATCTTATTTGGATGTCGATTCCATCTACTTTAGAATCATTCGGTTCTTGACTTGTGGTGTTTAATTGACTTCAAGCTTTCATAATGACGTTTAGATTGTTCCACTTAGAACCTATAACCAGCATGTTTAGCACTAATATCAAATGAGTCTAGGCCAGAACAGAGATTTTATCACTCTTGTATGTTGGTTGATTGGTTTGATACGTGTTTTTGCACCACCCGATAACACCGTTCTAAGATGATAAAGGCAATTAGAAGTTCACCACTTTCAGCCAAAAAGCCTACCTGAATCATTATCCCTTAGGATAACCCTGTTGAGCCTTGGCCTGTTTGTTGGATGATGCACATTTTCAGCCCTACCCCATGTTTTCATCACCTTTTTGATCCCTCGTGATTGTGGCTCGAGATTAGATGGAATCCAATTCAAAATCTTGTGGTTGAAGTGTAAGGGGCTAAGGGTCAAGTGGCTAATGCTCAAAAGAAAAGAGAGAATAAAAGAAAAAGCTAAGCTAGGCAAGCTCGGCACCTAAGTGAAGTGTCGGGTTGAGCACTAGCAAAGGCAAAAGCTGTGAGCTAGGCCGGTTCAACACCTAAGTGAAGTGTTGGATCGAGTACTAGTATGCAGTAGAAAAAAAAAGAGGAAAAATAATGAAGAAAAAGAAAGAAAAGAGAAGAAGAGAAAGAAAAAAAAGAGAGAAAAGAAAGAAAAGAGAAAAAAAGAGAGAGAGTTTTCGATTGTAGTCCTTGATCCTGGCCCGAGTTTGTTAAATGCGGATTGATAAGGAATTTATCAAGGTCGTATTCCTCAGGGTCCCCTCATAGGCTAATACTCACAACTCTCGTAAACGGTCTAAACATTTAAATTGAGTCTTGGTTTTGAAAGAGAACAATTTAAAAACATAAACAAGCAAGATAAAATTGGCAAGAGAAATTGAGGATCAAACAAGAGAGGAAGGAGTTTAGTCTAGCTAGGGATTTCTTCAAGCTCAAGGTTTATGAAAGTTGGATCGAATCTCAAGCAACAACGTGTAAGTAATGACCATGCATCTCACTCAATTAGAATCAACGAACTCTCGCACAATTGACTCACTATTCCTAGACCAAATGCACCATGCTCTCGCTATGTGAACAAAAGGAATGGAATGCTTTAAACTAGCTCAATGAAATGCTTGGAACTTGAATTCTATGTCAACAAACATCTAGCACAAGGTAAATGATGCAAGACACTCTCATGTCAATCATATAACACTAGCCTAGCAATCACAAGGGTCTTTCAACCTTCAAATGATGGAAAACTAAATGTACACCAAGTGTTCGATAAAATGTCACCAAGGAAAACAAGCTCAAAAATGGTTGCAATTGCATAATTCAATCTCTCAAATCATCCAATTACAATCCTACAACCTTAGATCAACATCAAACAATCATTCTCATGTATTGAAAGACATAAACAATGAACCAAAGAACAAGTCAAGTCCCATGGACAATAAGCACAAGGTTTAGGATCATCATCTTACACAAATGGCTAAGAGAAACTCAATCCATACAATCAATCACCCATCCTAGCTTGATCCATCCCCCACTAAACTAAACCTAAGCTTAGCCTAGCATAACCATGGAAGAAACCTGAAATTGAGTAGAGGAGACCATCCTTGCTTCCATGGAAGATCTTCCCACTTGGCTCTTCAAGCTCCAATCCAAGGTGTGGAAGGCTTCACTTAGATCCTTGATTTTCAAGTTGATCAACAATTGGGGGAGGAAAGTGTTTGGTTGAGAGGAGGAGATGATGATCGGTGATGTTGATGAGTTGAGGGAGAGAGTCGGCGAGTGTGTAATTGGAATAATTGAATGAGTGCTCCCCCCTTGCTTTCGTCCGCTCCTCTTTAAATAGCCGGCTTCATAGGACCTGGAATTTTCGGCGAAAATCACAAATAGTTTTCGCCAAAGCTGTCTTTGAGAATACGGCTTGAAATTCCCCTACGACTAAGCTTTGCTTGTCCTCAAGCAAATGAATTAGAGAACATCCAAGTTCATACATGACAAGATCGGTCCATTGAGATTCAAGCAACAACAATTCGGCTTAAAACTGTTCCACGAACAAACTAAACCTACACATGCAAGAACGTCAACCAAACAAGTCTAGACCTCACTATTTTCTGCACACTTCAAGCAGTGGTTGATTGGGACACAGCAAAACCGACCACGACAACACCAATTCTAATCAAAAGGACTATTTTTTTTAAAAGTGATGAGTGATCATGATGTGGCTATCGACTCGACTTCATCCGCTTCTAGATCCGCACTTTACAAACTCTGGCTAGGATCAAGGGCTACATTTGAGAACTCTTTTTCTTTCTTTTCTTTTCTTTTCATTTCCATTTTTTTCTTCTTTTTTCTTTTTTTTTCTTACTGCATACTAGTGCTCGATTCAACACTTCACTTAGGTGTTGAACCTGCCTAGCTCACAGCCTTTGCCCTTTGCTAGTGCTCAACCCGACACTTCACTTAGGTGCCGAGCTTGCCTAGCTTTTCTTTTGAGCATTTTCTCTCTTTTTTTTTCTTTTCTGCACAATTTAGCCACTTGATCCTTAGCCCCTTACAACTTCCACACAAGATTTCGAATTGGATTCCGTCTAATCTCAAGCCACAATCACGAAGGACCAAAAAGGGTAAAGAAAGACATGGAAAAGGGGTGAAAATGTTGATTGCCTTCATCATCTTAGACCGGTGTTATCGAGCGGTACAAAAACACGTATCAACCCATCAACCAACACACAAGAGTGATAAAATCTCTGTTCTGGCCTAGACTCATTTGATATTAGCGCTAACATGCTGGTTATAGGTTCTAAGTGGAACAGTCCAAACGTCATTGCGAAAGCTAGAAGCCAATCAAACACCAAAAGTCAAGAACCGAATGATTCTACAGTAGAGGGAATCGACATCCAATTAAGATCAAGCAATTCAACCAACAACACATTAGACTTCTACCAACAAATAATCACACCAAACCTCAAACTCCCCTACGCTAACATGAGCATTGTCCTCAATGATCAAGAGAGAGAGGGTAAGGTGGAACGAAGTTACCGCATTGGTAGAGAAAAGCTTAGGAATACAAAGTCGTGGAAAAGTCCCACAGCGCACATTGTGAAGAGTGATCCGCCTCATTGCTTGCCAAAAGCCAATTCAAAGAACTGAAACAACACAAAAACATAAATCGAAAAAGTGAGGATAACATGGGTTGCCTCCCATGAAGCGCTTCTTTAACGTCTCTAGCTAGACGAAACCAAGAGCACTCAAGGCATAACCAAGGATAAAACCTCAACCGTACCAATAGTATCATTAATCACATAACGTTTAAGTCGATGGCCATTCACCTTAAAAGGTCGGTTTGAGAGGGAGAGATTACCTCGATGGTGCCATAAGGAAACACTTGAGTTACCGTAAAAGGTCCGGACCAACGAGATCTCAACTTCCCGGGAAAGTGCTTGAGCCGTAAGTTGTATAGGAGGACTTGGTCACCAACTCTGAAATCCTTATCCGACTTCAAGCGGGAGTCATGAATAAGCTTCGTCCTCTCCTTGTATAGCTTGGCACTCTCATAAGCATTTATGGCAATACTCTTCGAGCTCATGTACCTAAAACTTACGCTCTTCTCCTGCGAGACTCATATCAAGGTTTAGAAATTTCAACGCCCAAAGAGATCGGTGCTCAAGCTCTACCGGCAAAATGGCAAGCCTTTGCCATAGACCATCCTATAGGGAGTTGTGCCTATAGGGGTCTTATAAGTCGTGCGGTAGGCCCAAAGAGCATCATCAAGCTTTGACGACCAATCTTTCCGTGATTGGTCGACCGTTTTCTCCAAAATTCTCTTAAGCTCCCTATTAGTAACCTCGGCTTGGCCACTAGTTTGAGGGTGATACGAGGTTAGACATCCGATGAGTGACACCGAACCGTCGGCACACCCTATCGAATTATCCTTGAAAGTGAGTACCTCGATCACTAATAATAGCACGAGGGGCACCAAATCGGGTGAACAACTTGACAAAAAACTTCCCTACAACACGGGCATCATTAGTAGACAAAGCTTGTGCCTCCGCCCATTTAGACACATAATCAACCGCAACCCAAAATATACTTGTTACCATGCGAAGTAGGAAACGGTCCATAAAATCAATACCCCATATATCAAATATTTCGACCACTAACAAGACATGTTGAGGCATTTCATTACGGGAAGAGTTGTTTACCTGAACGTTGGCATGCATCGCAAGACTTGACAAAGTCTTGACAATCTCGAAAGATCGAAGGCCAAAAGAATCCGGACTCAAGTACCTTGCGAGCCGTGCGATTTGCTCCATGATGTCCACCCGTAGGTCCGGAGTGGCAATGAAGCATGATGTCCTTTGCTTCGCCATGGTTAACACATCTTTAATTATCCCATCAGAGCAACTCGAAACACAAAGGGATCGTCCCAAAAGTAATGCTTCAAATCCGCAAAGAACTTCCTTTTGTCTTGAGTGGAGAGACCCTCTTCAAATATCCACTAGCAAGATAGTTAGCTAAATCCGCAAACCAAGGCTCCTCGAACTCCATTATCGCTAAAGCGAATATAG
>JAVBHU010000040.1:0-67190 GCA_034768395.1 Linum lewisii
AAAAAAATGTAGGAACTTGTTATAGTCATCCCACCCATGGTGAGGACAAGCCCGGGAAGCCTAAATACCCTCTCCAAGCCTCATAGATGTTCTCCTCCGCTCCACTCTCGAATCCTGCGATTTGTGCTTCTGAGTGCATCTGTTCATGAAGGGGAGAAGAACTCTTCTAGGAATCCTTTAGCCAACCATCCACGTAGTGAAGTGATTCGCAGGATGATCATACAACCACAGTTCTGCTTGACCCTTAGAGTGAAGGGAAAAAGCTGAAGCTTGACTGCATTATGATCCGCTTCATTGTAGGAGACTGTATGAGCCATCCTCAAAAAGTTCCTCACATGAGCATTCGGGTCCTCATTAAACCTCAGAGAAAGTGTTCCCGTTTGCTTAAATCATGTTGATCAAGTGAGATGGAATGTCCCAGATTTCGAGTTCCGTGTGGGAATCTGGATGCTCGAAGATGTCCCATCTATGGTCGGTCGGTCGTAATCCTTCAATGTCCTTTCCACCGCCAAAAACTTCTACCCTCAGGTGGGATAGGAGGATCTGTGGGAGGATCAGTAGTAGCAATGGTGGAGGGTGAAGGCGAAGAGAGATGAAGATGTGAAGAGGTTCTTCCTTGCTTTAGGTGTCTTGGCGGGAGGAGGTACAGGAGTAGTGCCGAACTGAGTGTAGAAAATTCTGCCCTTGTCAGCTATGCGCTTACTCTGTCTTCTTTCTTCCGTACCTGCAATCTTGCCTGAAACAAAAAAAACAAGAAATACCAAGTAGTATAAAAATGTGGGAGATAAGAAATGATGAAAGAGTGAATGAAAAGCTTAGACGCACAATGCCTTTCCTGGGAAAAAAGAAAAGGTCCCCGGCAACGGCGCCAAAAACTTGGTGCGCAAATTAATGCACACTAGTTTTACTCACTAGATCGCTCTAGCGAGATCGTTTTTCCCTAGGGTCTTCCTTTTTTCTATTACTCAGAAAAGTGAATTAAAGCTAATCGTTTTAAACGTTTGGGTTTGGGGAATTGGTGGTGAATGAACTAAATATCTAGAAATGCAAATTAAACCATCAAAGCAGGCAAACAATTGGAGCTTCAAGATTTGACTAAGGTGCTTGTCCAACTCGGTGGGGCTGGTCTGATTTATGCATGTCGAGCTGACTGCCCATCCTCCACTGGAGCCCCTGGTCGTGCCAAGTCTGCTGGCGCTGCTGAAAATCGAGGATCTCCCGCTGCCAAGGTAGAGTGCCCTGGCTAAATCTGTCTTGCCACTCCTCCATGTGGCTCAACCTGGCCGCCACCTGCTACTGCAAGGTGGCCCCCTCCCCGGGCAACGGCGCCAAAAACTTGGTGCGCAAATTAATGCACACTATTTTTTACTCACTAGATCGCTCTAGCGAGATCGTTTTTCCCTAGGGTCTTCCTTTTTTCTATTACTCAAAAAAGTGAATTAAAGCTAATCGGTTTAAAACGTTTGGTTTGGAATTGGTGGTGAATGAACAAATATCTAAAAATGAAAAATTAAACCAATCAAAGCAGGCAAACAAGTTGGAGCTTCAAGAATTGACTAAGGCGCTTGTCCAGACTCGAATTCGCTCTAGCTCGATTTAGACGGAGATGCAATGCAACTAAGGTTCAACAGACTTAAAGACTCGACTTTTCCCTTTTGGGTAATCTCTACTCCATGGTCAGGACGCAAGAAACTATCCTATCAAACCTAGAGTTCCTATGGTCAAGATAACTCACAAATCGCCAAGAATGCACGAAGAACAAAGAAATGCCACACAAAAAAATGAAAAGAGATTAATTTCCCGGCCCTATGGTCAAGACACCGGGTAATTTAATGACCTTCTAAACCTAGAATGACTCACGTCATGGGCAGAAAAACCCCAAACAAAGATGAAGCAAAAATTCTACAATATGGTCAATCTGCGAATTCAAGAGCTTCAAATTAGGGTTTTAGAAAATCTCAATTCAAGTTGAATAAAACCCCAATTAACATTAACGGTTAGAAACCCGAAAATCATCCATACAAAATCTCGCTAGGACTTCATCTAATCTGAACAAACTTGGCTGCAATAAACCCTGAGCGCTACTAAATAATCTAACCTCCTAAACAATAAACTTAACACTCAAGCGCTACATTTAGACTCAAAACTCTAAATGTATTTCAAACTCTAACATTTGACGAAAAATCCGAATTTAAACATCATAAACCAAGAAAAAAAAACTCGAAAACCCCTAGCATTATATTCTAATACCTGAACATTAAACTAAAGCCCTTAACTCCAAAGTTCAATCACAAATACGGCAGAATTTTAATGTTGGGGATACCAAAGTGTTACCATATATATAGTTTATGAAAATATATACAGTGAAAGAATTGTTTATTTCATCAAACAGAAGCTTACAGGAGAAGTAGGAATAACGTATAATACACCTTGTGATGGGCCGACCCGCCAGCATCCTGAGGGCCCAGACGGCGGCCCGCTCACAACAGTCAACGCTGATGGATTTAGGCCTAGGCGACAGCCCGGGCGGACCAAGCAGGCAAGCCCAGGGGGGTACCAAAGCTAGGCAAACACGTGTCAACATCTATGGAGACTACGAAGAGTGGCCAGGATTTTAACCTTGGCGACCAAGATAGGGGTACTATAATACCCCCGTAACCCCATAAACCGGAGGACAACACTTTGACCCAGCGGACAAACGCTTCGCGGGACGTAAATTGCCCCCCTTCCCTTCCTTAACTGATCGCCTCACTTCCCCCGAACTAACTCCCCCGTTATCGTTAGGGTCAACCCCCCTGAAGACCAACAGCCTTGGGCTTCCATTTTTTGGGCCAAAAACGACAAGGCTGAAAACCCAAATTTGGGGCGCCAGATAGGGGCGTGGGCGACTCTTCACCAAAAAAAAAAAGCAAATGGCTTTTTCTGCAGTTCCCACCTGGCTAAAGGGGCGGCGAAGGAGGCGATGGAATAACACCTGTCAAGCACATCAAACCCAAATCCCCGAGTGAATCCCCATTCCCCAAGAAACATGGAACGCGAATTCGAAGACGACTCCGAGTCTTGAAGTACTATTCCTGCTGGCGATGCCTACAAACTACTGGAGAGCGATTCCTGGTCCTCGAGCAAAGAACGCTGAGCTTTCCCAGATGCTGAAAACGATGATCGCTCAGCAAGCTCGGGCGCCCGGGGGGGGCCCAAACACTCAGGTCAGGACGTCGCCGCGGACTCTCATCGGGGAGGTTTTTAAAAGAAATTTTCCCCCCGGGCTACTAAAAATCTCCCCCGCACAATTGCATTTTTTCCCAGCCTTTATGCAGGGCGATCTTGGCCGAACCATGCCCAAGGGTCTGTCCCGTCTAACCTGGATGGGTTTAGTGGGGATGAGCGACCGGAAGGGGGCCCCTCCCAACCCTTTCCCAGATGGGGCCTTTGAAAATGCAGCAGGCAGACGACGCGGCTTTAAGCAGACCCTTTCCCCGGGGCCCTGGGGGGGGACGAGGCTAGGGGTGGGTTACATGAAATTTTACCAGAAGGCACCCTAACCTCGGGGGAAAGAGGGATTTAAAAAGGGAAAACAAGGACAAACCCCGCGGGCAAGCACTGGTGAGTTTAAAGGGAAAAAAAGGTCAAATTTAATTGCTGAAGGAGTTCTTCGTGAGTGGTCGGGGTGGTCCAATCCATCAAAAAGGGTAGATCATGAAAATCGCTGGGAAAGTTTTTCCCAGTCGCCCCATAATGGGGGACTACGGAGTCGCCTTACAGGTGGTCCAAAGTCGTGTCTGATTGGGAAAACCGGGTAAAAAATTTTTTTGATTGAGGAAAAGCAGTTGGGGAAACCCCTTTACAAGGAGGGCAAAGGAAGGAAAAAAACCCCGTTGCAGGGAAAAAAGCAGGGGGGGGATGGCACCCACTCCGAGACAGGGCCATAGGGGGAGAATTTCCCCCCTGAAGAAAAAAAGGGGATTAAAGAGGAAAGAGCGACACACGCCTCTTTCGGAGTCGAAAAGGGAAAAAATTCCTGCGGGTATATGCAGCATAAAGGGGCCCCCCAAAAATTTGGCCCGCCCGGGGTGTATGCCCGGGGGGGATCAGGGGAAAAATCCCCCAAAAAAATTTTGTGATTTCCACGACCCAGGGGGCATACCACTAAAGATGCGGGGAATTGAAGAAGGGGAAATTAAAAGGTGGAAAAAGGGGAAAGGGGGGAATAAGGGTTTTAAATTTTAAATCCCAAGCGAAAAAAAAAAAACCCAGGAAGAAGATCGCCGGGGCCCAAAGGAGAATCAAAAGCCCAAGGAAGGGTGACGTTTTCCCGCCCGGCTAAAAGGAGAAAACGGGCGGGGGAAGTAGAAAAAAGAACCCCCCGTCCAGGTGAATAAATGTTATAAAACCCTTTCTTTGGGGGGGAAAGACGCCAAAAAGAAATCAAAAAGGGAAAAAAACGAAAAAAGGAAAATTGATGAAAGATCGTGTCAGTCCCCCTTTGGGGTTGGGCTTTCAAAAGGGGACTGACTCGTGTGGGGGGTTCCGAGCCTCGAGGCGAGGGTTTTTAGGTGAAACGCAAAATTACCCGAGGGGAAAGCGAGTAAGGGGGCGAAAAGGGGAAGTTGGCATATATTTTTTCTGGGGGGCTTTTACAAAAAAAATAAAATTTCCCGACCAGTTTCTCAGGCAGACAAAAGACGCCTTTTCAGGATTTTTGGGGGGTTACCGGTCCCATAAAGGGGAAAATCGCCACAATGGAGATAATATGGGGGATGACGACTTGCGGGGGTGACGCGGTCCCGATTTCCCAAAGTAAGGGATTGCCAGCCCACGTACAAATGTTTTTTGGGAAACGACCGGCGCTTGTCGCTTTCCAAGCGATCTCATCCCCAAGTACATCAAGTGCGAAATTTGCTGCTAAGGAAGGGGAAAAGGCTTTGCTTGGGGACACCCCAAAAAGGGGGGCGCCAGGAAAATGCTACAGAGCGGCAAATAAAAGCACCTGCCTCACCAAACTTTTTAGGGGAAAAAAGGGGGAAAAGAATGATACCAGCAGAGTCCGATATCCCCATACCGCCCCGGCAAAGGCAAGGCCCGGGTTTGGGGAGCCCTCTTTCTAGGCCCAAAAGGGGGGAAGAAGAGTCGGTGCAGCCCCTTTTGCCCGTTTGCAGGTACCTAAGTGACTTGCCAAAAAAAACCGCCCGACTTATCAGGGCACTCTTAACGAACTTTCCCGCTGCTATCGAATAATGCTAAACGGGACTAAAAATTGCTGGAGTGCCTATCAAAAATGCGACAGCATGGGGTTTTTCCCAAAAAATTTAGACAATTCCCTTAAAAAAATCCATAGATGATTTTTATAACCAAGCGGGGGGCTAGAAACTTTTTCCCCCCACAGTCGCAGCGGGGGGTTTTACAGCCACAACACCATGAAGGAAGTGCAAATTTTGTATGAAAGAAATTTCAGGCGGCGGTGTTTTGGGCTTTTTTCAGTGATTTTAAGCTTATGAATGAACCCATGATATGCCCGTATTTTTCGCGAAATTTACATGATTTATATGCGTTTATTGAATTTTTGTGCTAAGTGTCTTTTGTTGTCCCGGGTTTCACTTTGGGGCCAAAAAATTTGTGGGCTATTGGGTGCTAGTGCATTTTAGGGTTTGGCTTCAAAGTACGGTAGCAAGGAGGCTTTGGAGCCAAAGGGGGGTCATTTGGAGGCCGGGGCGAGGGAGATGTGAGCCTTTCAAGATCGGGTCTTCTGCATAGTTTCAGGGGGTTGGGAGGTGCAAAAAGTGCACGCCGGGGCAGGGGGGGGCACGCCGTGCACTATGCACCCGTGCAGGGGTGCACGCCCCGGGACTGTCCCCCCCGCACTATAAAAAACTCTTGATTTTGGCCCCTTTTGGGGAATTCTATGCTATCCTTGAAAACCCCAAAAAACATTTCCCCGACCCCCAAAAAACCTTTTGGCCGTTTTTGGAGCAATTTGAAGCTATTGGAGCTAGGGTTGAAACCCCAAAAAATTGGGGAGAAGTGCCTTTCAAGGGAGAAGTGAGATCATCTCAAGGATTCATCCATGGTTTTTCTTGGGGTAAATTTTTCCTTCTTTTTCCCCTTTACTCCCTTGGCCATGTGTGGCTGATTTTCTAGGGTTCCCTCTTGGATGGGGAGTTTTGTTTTTGGGGTATGATAGGGGAGATGATTGTATAGGAAATTGCCATGATTTATCTTTGGTTTTTTATGGGATGTTTTCCCAGACTTGGGTTTTTTAAAAGCCAATTTTTTGCCCTGTTTGCTTGGGTTTGGTTTTCCCTTCATTGTAATTTTTGCATTGGGGGAGTGCTTGGGGTTGCATAGATTGTATTCTAGGGGTTGAAGTGAGTGGTTTCTAAAAGATTTGATCATCTTAAATTTTAACCATTTTCACTTGATTTTTCTCTTTGGGATTTTAATTTGGGAAAACTTGGTGTGCATGTGGAAATTTTATTCAATTAGTTTTTAAAGGGCTTTTTGGGTGGGAAACTTTTTGTGTTAGGGATTGATAAAGGGAGTGTTGTGCCAAACCTTGGGGGGGTCATAGGTTTAAGGAGGGTTTTGGTCTTTGGGATTTCATAAACATTGGGAAAGCAAACCTTTTTCACTTAGTTTGAGAGTTGAAAAGGGCCCTTTTTTGGGGGGAAACTCTTAGTGTTTTGGGCATTGTTTTGAGAGTTTTTGTGGGCCCAGCCTTGTGGTCATAGAGTCTTAAGAGAGGGGCTTGTGTTTGGCATTTCATCAAACACTTAGAATGCATCCTATTTTCACTTTAGTTGAGAGCGGGAGAGCCTAAATTGAGTGGTATTGGGATAGGGAATTAGGTGCTACGGGGGTGCATCGAGTCTATTAAAAGTGAAATGCATGGTCATCCGAATGCAACTCGATCTGATTGACTTGTTTGTTCAATTGTCATCTTGAGCATGATGAAACTACCCACCAGAGGAACCTCTTTGTCTTTGATTTGCACCGCTTTATTTGTCTTTCTTCCTTTTAGTCTCCTTTAAGTTTTTAATATCTTTTTCAAATCAAAACTCCTTTCAAATGAATAGGACCGTCTACGAGGAATGTGAGTAGAGGCCATTGAGAGAACCCGAGGAATACGCCTTGGTAACACGTTTTATCAAGTTTTTGGCGCGTTGCGGGGACCTTTCTCAATCCTTTGAAAGCACTTAGTAGTGGACTGATCTATTCACTTCCTTCCAATTTAGTTTTTGCTTCCTTTTACTTGTTGTTGGTTTTGTTATTCCACATTGTCGTATTACTCGGGTGTGTTTGTTGTGCTTGTTTGTAGGAGATTTTGGGTTAGTGCTGAGGCGTTCAGCTCGTCTTCAAGCACGAATCCAAGGACTAGAACAAGTGCTCAAGTCACCTTCCACTTCCCCACCTCCTATAGTTGAAGAAGAAGAAGTTGATCGCATCTCACACACACTATGTCTCAACACGGGGATGACGATGACCAATCGGTACATTCACACCCACTAATGATGATGATCACTCACAACGGGGTGCAAGACGTACCTTGGCGGATTATGCTCGCCCTATCTTGAAGGGGCACCCTCTAGCATTGTTCGAAGACCCGTCAATGCTAGGAACTTTGAGCTAAAGCCTAATATGATCCAAATGGTTCAAAATGGAGTGGTGTTCAATGGCATTGATGGTGAATGTCCATCTAGGCATTCAAGGACTTCTTGGAGATATGCGACACGGTTAAGAATGACCAAGTTCACCCGGATTGCATACGACCCCGACTCTTCCCCTTCTCACTCAAAGGTCGAGCCAAGTCTTGGTTGGAGAACCACCTAGTAGAACATTCACTACATGGGAGGGCCTACCCGAAGCTTTCCTTGAAGATTCTTTCCTCCCTATATGACGGATGCAATCCGAGACCGTATCAACCACTTCATACACCAAGGGAGAGCTCTTCCATGAGACTTGGAATAGGTTCCAAGCCATTCTTCGGTCTTGCCCTCATCACAACTTCGCCGAATGGAGCTTGGCGGACATCTTTGCTAGGTCCCTTGATTTTGAGAATACAAGGATGATCAACCAAGCCGCCGGAGGTGACTTAAGGATGCTCACTCCCGAAGATGCTCTAGAACTCTTCGCGGAGATGGCCAACAAGACAAGGAGTTGGTCTCGACAACAACCTCCTAAGTCTAAGTATGGAAGTGACACGCACTATGACTCTCGGTCCGTAAGTGTTGATGCACCAAAGGATTCATCCACCTATGGGAAGAAGCATAAGTTACCGGGGCACCGAGATGAAGATGATCCCATGATTGCTCTCCTTATGTCCAAGATTGATGCCATGCTTCACAAGTAAGTAATCTTAGTATGCCTCCCTCTAAGCCATCTAAAGTGGGTAATCCCCGGTTGCTCAGTATTTTGTTGTGAAAGGTTGTGGAGGTCAAGGCCACGATGTTAGTGTTGTCCTTCCACCATTCGTGAACTTGGCCCAGGCGACCTTGAGGAGGTAAGCTTCGCACCAAGGTGAAGGTTTCCATGGTAATTTCAGCCCCCAAGGTAACTATCAAGGTAACTATAACCGACCTTGGTACAACAAGACTAACAAGGTTACCAAGGCCAAGGGAAATCAAGGTAGTGGTTATAGCAAGGGCTACAACCAAGGAAATCAAGGAGGTTATCAAGGTTATAGGGGTTATCAAGGCAACCAATGGTCTCAAGGAAGTAACCTAAACCAAGGGAGCCAAGGGACTCAAGGGGACCCCAAGGTCAAGGGCACCAAGGGGGAAATCAATGGAATCAAAGTGGACATCCAAGTCAAGGTTTCCAAGGTCCTTCCCACCGGGAATGTACAACCATAGAGGTGGAAGGACCACCCGGGTTCAACAAGCCTCCTCAAATAAGGAGGGTGGTTCTTCGATCTCTCAAGAAGACACCAATGCGGCAATGATCCAATCATCAAGAATCAACAAGCTTCAATTGCCAATTTGGGGAACCCAAATTTGGACATATTTCTAAGGCACTCTCGGAGCGACCTAAAGGTAGTTTACCCGCCAACACCGAGGTCAATCCCAAGGGTCCGAGGAGCTTATGATGGTAACTTTGAGGAGTGGTAAGCAAATACAAGATGCCATACCTAAGGTGGTAAGTGCTCAAGATGATGATTTGGTTATGTTGAAGACGTGGTTTCCGATGATGCCACGGATAAGATTGAGGTTAAAAGATAGAAGAGCCAAGGCTTAAAGAAGCTTCTAAGATGACCAATACGGTTGGTTCTCAAGAGGCTACGACGAGTGCCACTCGGTCTCTCCTCCCGCACCGGTTGTGCCTCCGTACAACCCTAAACCACCTTATCCTTCTCGTTTTGAAGCCGGATTCCATGGAAAAAGATTTCAAGAGGTTTGTTGAGATTCTTGACAAGGTGCAATTCACAATGCCTTTTTGGGGAAGCAATTACAAAGATGCCTCAATATGCAAAGTTCATGAAAGAGATCTTCACCAACAAACGCAAGCTTACGGATGTGACTTCGGCAAAGCTCAACGAACAATGCTCCGCCATTCTCTCTAAGAGGCCACCGGAAAAGCTTAAGGATCCAGGTAGCTTTACTATTCCTTGCACTATTGGTGAACATGCAATAAGTAGAGGCTTAGCCGATTTGGTGCTAGTATCAATGTTATGCCATATTGCATGTTTAAGAAGCTAGGCCTAGGGAAACTAAAACCAACCCTCATGAATGTTCAATTAGCGGATAAATCTGTGACATCCCCTCGTGGTATTGTCGAAGATGTGTTGGTTAAGGTTGGTGCTTTTGAATTCCTTGTGGATTTTGTTATTCTAGATGCTATGGGTGGTACGATGTGCCTTTGATTTTAGGACGACCTTTCTTAGCAACCTTCATGCTTTGATTGATGTCTACGGTGGTAAACTTACACTTAGGGTTGATAATGAATGCATGATCTTTGACCGTTCAAATGGCATGGAGTTTACTTTGTCTTATGCTAGTCATCATGATCCTAAGAATCCGCATGAGCTTACTTCGGCTACTAATAGCACTAACTTGTCCGTCATAGTCTTGCGGAGTTGTTTGCTCTTAGTGATGTGCAGGAGAAAAAGGATGAAGTAAAGGAGGCTCCACCTTTCGTGCTTCAAAGACTCCACCTAAGGCTAAGAAGAAAGGTGTGGAGAAGCCACCCGAGAAGGGCAAGGAAGCCGCACCAATGGGTGAGATTATCAAGATAAGAAGCCACCCGATGAGAGAATTCACTCCAAGTGGTTTGGCCCCTTCTCCATTGCTCACACTTCATCATCCGGGAAATTCGAGCTCACACCTCCCGAAGTCGGTAAGGTTCAATTCAAGTTCCGTGTGCCATGCGAAGGTAATGACTTTGATTTCAAAGAGGTAATGAGTTGGGATGGTTTTACTTAGTTGGTCCGTGTGCTTGTCGAGCTTAAGACGTTAAACAAGCGCTTCTCGGGAGGCAACCCGAGTGTTTTTCATGTCTTTTCTCCTTGATTTGATTGCATGATTGTGTGTTTTTGTGGTGTTCAAGGTCCTTGAGTTGTTGTGGTGTCCTTTGTGGTTCGTAGGCGTTGAAATTCTGAAGTTCGGGGTCCGTTTTGGGTTGATTTGGGGGTTTGTTTTGGTCGTTTTTCGTCGAAGTGAAAATTTGATTTTGTGCTGAGGGGGTGCACGCCGTGCACCACTGCACGCCGTGCATGATGCACGCCGTGCACCGTGCACGGTTGGTGCACGGGCTGTCCAGGAGCTTCAACAAAAAATTTTCAGCTCCGGGGTGCACGCCGTGCACCATGCAGCCGTGCACCCTGCACGCCGTGCGCCCTTGCACGCCGTGCACCCTGATTTTCACCCTTACTTTTTTTTTCCGGTTTGGTTAGTGGTTGGCTCGGTTGATACTTGATTTTCTGGTTTGAGTCATTGTTCGGTTTGGTTTTGGTTCACCCACCCCCCCTTATCCCCTTCCTCGACTCACCCGACCCCACCCTTTCACTCTCTTTCCAAATCCAGCCGCGACCACCACGCCAGCTCGGACGCCGCCGCCCGTACCCCAGCCGACTTGCCCGCCGACCGCCAGCCGCCGACGCTCCTGCCCGCCACCACACCAGCCTACTCACCCGCCGCCGACCCACCCCTGCCAACTCCAATCGACCGCTCCGACACCCCCCAGCCGCCGCCGCCAACTCACCTACCCGTCCGCCCGCCACTCCTGCCCAGCCGCAATCAGCCGCCCATACGCCAGCCACCCGCCCAGTCCCATCCGCCTGCCCGCCGCCAGCTTCCACTCGCCCCGCCATCTCTTTCCCTCAACCCAGCCGCCGCCGCTGGCCTTATTCCCCCATCCCGCTCCCGCCACTCCTTCCCAGCCGCCGCCGCCGACTGCCTGCCCAATCCACCAGGTTTTCTGTCTTTTCTTTTGGGTCCATTGCTTCAGCTGGCAGATTGGTGTTCATGTTTGGGTTGGCTAAGTGCTTTGACTAATGTTGGGGTTAATTCCTTGCTGTGTGGATTTTGTACATGGTGGGAATTTTGTGGTTCTTTGCCTAATGGTGTTTGGGTGCGGTTTGTTTGCTGAATGAGCAGATTGGGTAGGGGGTTTTGTTGTTTGCTTGTGCATTTTTGGGTTGGTTTGCTTGCTAATGAGGGTGCTACCATTTTGTTGCTTGGACATTAGTGGTGTGAGTGTTGCTTGATGGACTAAATGGTGGCAGTTGGTGATATGTTGGTAGGCTTGGCATGTGACTTGATGAGCTGTTGGTGTTGTTGTTTTGTTTAGTGGGAGTGTGTGTTAATGTGCAGGTGTTTGAGTGTTGGCGTGTTTGAGCTATGGAGTTCTGTGGGGTTGATCATGTTGGCTTTTGTCTATGCCTTTTGTCTTGCTCTGTTTCAGTATGGTCTATGGTTTGATTTGCAAGTTCTGAATTCAGGGACTGAATTCCATTCTTTGTGTGAGGAGGGGTGTGGTTAATCACCACTCGTTAATTTATTTTTGTGCATTCCTCCTTGCATTGTGTGGACTTAGGCTTATATGTTCTTGATTCGTGTTTCTGATCCATGATGCATGCCTTTTGCTTAGCTGTGGATTTCAATGATTTGATTTTTGCTAGCATAGGTTGTTGCACTTGAACGTGATGATCTTGAATCGTGCTCGATATTGTGTTCAATGTTTTGATCATGTGTTATGATTCGACGCCTCGATAGAATTTGTGTCAGGAGTGTGCCTTCTTGTTGAATCTTTGTTTGCATTCTTTTGCAGGATGCCTCCTAAGGGTAAATCAGCTTCTTCATCCTCCGCCCCTAAGCGATCCAAGACACCAGCTTCCAAGAAGCGGAAAGGACAGACTGGGGAGTCTTCTGCTCCTCCACACGGTCGCCTTCGCCGCCCAGCTCCTCGTGGCGTCGACCCTCCTGAATCAGTGGTTCAGAGGATCTTCGACTTCGACCCCAGAGATCGGGCTTACAGTCGCTATCAGGTTATGGCAAGATGGCCCGTGGCGAGGCAGGGTAGATTTGATTTTGAGGGGTTGCAGAGTCGTGATGGTTGGTTGGATGCTTTGAAGACTTTTGCTGATGGAGCCGGTATTTGGCCGCTCTTGGAGGTTGACGAAAGGGCGTATGAGTGGCTACGAAGGAGTTCTTGAGCACTCTCACCGTGGAGTGTCACGAGACCACTAGTGAGGTTTGTGTACGCTTTAGGCTCGGCGGGATGGCGCATGTGTGCTCCATTGACGAGTTTGGATACCGCCTTGGGTTCTATGAGTGGGCGGAGGTTCAAAGTGGCGAGCTCTCTGGGTTGGCTCTCATATCTTCTCTTGGGGGGGACGCCAAGAGTGCATTCTTCAAGGAAATTGCACCGAGGGCTAGAGGTTATTCAGCTCGCTCATCCAAGGTCACCGAAGTGAATCGGCCTAAGCTGAAGCTCCTTCATCACTTCTTCCGGCACTCCATCACCACAGGAAGTCATCCTCCTCTCCAGGTGTAGTCTCAGTCAGAGATTTGTTTCTCTTTTATTGTTTGGGAGAGGGGCATCAAGCTGCATCTAGGTGATTTAGTGCTAGGAGCCCTCCTTCAGATGCAAGCTAATGACACTGCTGGTGTTCTGCTGGGAGGAGGTTTTGTGACCAGGTTGGTGCGTGGGTATGAGTGCTTTGATGCTTTTGGTCCTGCTCCAGCATTTGTCGAGCCTCGACCAGTTCTCTTGCGGATTGTCCTTCCTACAGCTCAGATCACAGACCTTCTGGTTCCGACTTGTCGGATCTCAGATGATGACAGTGATGAGGAGGATGAAGAGATCGACCCTACTACACTTCATGAGCTTATCTCGGGGATGGGTCGCCTCACCACCGTAGTGGAGGATATGCGTGCGGGACAGAGGAGAGACAGTGCAGCGATACAGGATCTTAACAGGAGAGTTCAGGACCTCGAGGCGTACAACGCTAGGGACTTTGAGAGTCAGCAGTTCTATGGACAGCAGCTTGCTCAGGTGCATGAGGTTCAGCAGTTTTAGGGTATCCAGCTTACTCAGATTCAGCATTCTCAGTACTGGCAGCAGCATCAGTCCTACTACTACCAGGAGAGCTTCCACTCTGAGTCCGGCCCCTCCAACACTTGGACAGTCTTTCCACCGCCTCCCCCGTTCGACGGCTACCATCCTTGGTCACAGTGGCCTGGGCACCCACGACACACACCTCACTGAGAGCTGCAGGATCACTCACCACTTCTCAGGACTTTGGATTTTTCCTTTCTTTTATTTCTATTTATGACTGCATGCTTTATTGTGTTTGACTTCTGATTTTCTCTTTTCATTTCTGGCATTGAACTTGTCGTGATGGATCACACATCTCATCCGTACTTTCATCTTGTCGACTATGGGTTGTGTTTGAGTGGTGTGCCCTCCCTTATTTTCTACAGGTACCCCTGATTCAGGTCCTCGTCCTGAACAGGTTACTTGACCCGGGATCCCATCTCCGGCTTCTCTTCTTCACCGCGCGGTATATTCGTTCCACCTTATCCTCTCTCTCTCTTCATCATTGAGGACAATGCTCATGTTAGTCGTAGGGGAGTTTGAGTTTTGGTGTGATTATTTGTCGGTAGAAGTCTAAAGCTATGATTGATGTGTTGCATGACCTTAATTGAATGTCGAATTCCTCTATTGTAGAATCGTTCGGTTCTTGACGTTTAGTGTTTAATTGACTTCAAGCCTTCACAATGATGTTTAGATTGTTCCACTTAGAACCTATAACCAGCATGTTAGCACTAATATCAAATGAGTCTGGGCCAGAATGAGATCTTATCACTCTTGTATGTTGGTTGATTGGTTGGATAGTGTTTTTATACCACTCGATAACACCGATCTAGGATGATGAAGGCAATCAGAATTTCTTCCCCTCTTCCATGTTTTTCATTCTCTTTTTGATCTTTCGTGATTGTGGCTTGAGACTAGACGGAATCCAATTCAAAATCTTGTACGTAAGTTGTTAAGGGGCTAAGGATCAAGTGGCTAAGTTGTGAAAAAAAAAAAAATGCTCAAAAGAAAAGCTAGGCAAGCTCGGCACCTAAGTGAAGTGTCGGGTTGAGCACTAAGCAAAAGGGCAAAGGCTGTGAGCTAGGCAGGTTCAACACCTAAGTGAAGTGTTGAATCGAGCACTAGTATGCAGTAAGGAAAAAAAGAAAGAAAAGAAAAGAAAAAATGCAGCCCTTGATCCTAGCCAGAGTTGTAAAGTGCGGATCTAGAAGCGGATGAAGTCAAGTTGATAGCCACATTCACGATCACGATCCATGTTCCGATTTCAAATCCTGTTGATTAGAGTCGGTGTTGTCGTGGTCGGTTTTGCTGTGTCCCAATCAACCACTACTTGAAGTGTGCAGAAATTAGTGAGGTTTAGACTTGTTTGGTTGATGTTCTTGCATGTGTAGGTTTAGTTTGTTCGTGGAACAGTTTAATCTAAATCGTGATTGCTTGAATCTCAATGGACCGAACTTGTCATTTGTGAACTTGGATGTTTTCTAATTCATTTGCTTGAGGACAAGCAAAGCTTAGTCGTAGGGGAATTTGATGTGACTTTAATCAGTGCATTTTAAGCTTATGAATGACCTATGATATGCCCGTATTTATTCGCGAAATGACATGATTTATATGCGTTTATTGAATTTTTGTGCTAAGTGTCATTTTGTTGTCCGGTTGCCACTTTGGAGCCAAAATTCGTGGGCTATTGGAGCTGCTCTGTGCATTTCAGGTTCTGGCTTCAAAGTACGGATAGCAAGGAGCGCATAGGAGCAAACGGGAGGTCATTTGGAGGCCGGACGAGGGAGATGTGAGCCTTGCAAGATCGGGTCTTCTGCAGAGTGCAGGGGGTGCACGCCGTGCACTATGCACGCCGTGCAGGGGTACAACCCCCCTGAAGACCAACAGCCTTGGGCTTCCATTATTGGGCCAGACGACAAGGCTGAAACAATTGGCCCGCGCCAGATAGGGGCGATGAGGCGACTCTTCACACAAACTAAGAGCAAATGGCTTCTTCTGCAGTTCCCACACTGGCTACGAGAGCGGCGAAGGAGGCGATGGAATAACACCTGTCAAGCACATCAACCCAAATCCCGAGTGAATCCAGATCTCACAAGAAACATGGAACGCGAATTCGAAGACGACTCCGAGTCTCGAAGTACTATTCTGCTGGCGATGCCTACAAACTACTGGAAGCAGCGATTCTGGTCCCTCGAGCAACAGAACGCTGAGCTTACCCAGATGCTGAAAACGATGATCGCTCAGCAAGCTCAGTCGCCCGGGACCAACACTCAGGTCAGGACGTCGCCGCAGGACTCTCATCTTGAGGTATTACAGCAATTCCTCCCGGCTACTCAAATCTCCCCCGCAAGTTAGCAGTTTGCCAGCCTTTATGCAGGGCGATCTTGGCCGAACCACTGCCCAAGGGTCTAGTACCGTCTAACCTGGATAGGTACGTAGGGATGAGCGACCCGGATGAGCACCTGCAAGCCTTCCAGATCGCCATGCAAATGCAGCAGGCAGACGACGCTGCATACTGCAGAGCCTTCCCGGCGACATTTGGGGGGGACGAGCTAGGGAGTGGTACATGAATCTACCAGAAGGCATCATAACCTCGTGGGAAGTATGAGTGCAAGAAAACAAGGACGACCCGCTGCAAGCACTGGTGAGCTTAAGGCAAAAGTCGAACTAATTGCTGAAGGAGTTCTTCGATGAGTGGATCGAGGTCGTCCAATCCATCAGAAGGGTAGATCATGAAATCGCTGCGGTAAGTTTATTCCAGTCGACCCATAATGGCAGACTACGAGAGTCGCTGCTACAGGTGGCTCCAAAGTCGCTGTCTGACTTGGAAACCAGGGTACACAAAATTATTTTGATTGAGGAGCAGTTAGCGGAACCTTTACAAGGAGCGGCGAAGAAGGAAGAAAAGCCCGTTGCAGGGAACAAGCAGGCCAGATGGCAGCACTCCGAGACACGGCCATACGGGAGAAGTCGCCCTGAAGAAAAGAGGGGATATCAAGAGGAAAGAGCAGACTACACGCCTCTTTCGGAGTCGAGAAGGAAAATCCTGCTGTATATGCAGCATAAAGGGCACACCATAAATTGGCCCGACCGATGTATGCTCCGGCGGATCAGAGAAACCGCCAAAAATTTTGTGATTTCCACGACTCCCATGGGCATACCACTGAAGATTGCAGGGAACTGAAGAATGAAATTGAAAGGTGGATAAGCGAAGGGCGACTAAGGGATTTTATCGTAAATACCAAGCGAAAAAATAAACCACAGGAAGAAGATCGCCGTGGCAAAGGAGAATCACAAGACAAGAAGGGTGACGTCTTCGCCCGGCTGAAGGAGACACTGGGCGGTTGAAGATAGCAAAAGAAGCCCCGTCCCGAGGTGAATCATGTCTATCAAACCATCTTTGGAGGGGAGAGCTGCCCAACAAAGAAAATCAAGAAGGAAGAAACGCAAGAAGTAATGATGATAGATCGTGTCAGTCGCCCTGTGTTGGGCTTCTCAGAAGAGGACATGACTCGTGTAGGAGGTCCGAGCCTCGAGGCGATGGTTAATTCAGGTGATAACGCACAATAGCCGAGTGGAGCGAGTAATGGTCGACGAGGGAAGTTCGGCATATATCATTTTCTGGGAGCTGTACAGAAAAATGAACCTGCCGACCAGTTTACTCAGGCAGACGAAGACGACCATTTCAGGATTTTCGGGATACACGGTCCCATCAAGGGAATCGCCACAATGGAGATAACTATCGGGGATGACGACTTGCAGGTGACGCGGTCCATCGACTTCCACGTAATGGATTGCCAGTCCACGTACAACATGATTTTAGGACGACCGGCGCTTGTCGCTTTCCAAGCGATCTCATCCCCAGTACATCAAGTGCTGAAATTTGCTGCTAAGGAGGGAATAGGCTTTGCTTGGGGACACCCATAAGTCGCCAGAAGATGCTACAGAGCGGCAACTAAAAGCACCTGCCTCACCATAAGCTTGGAGGCGGAAAATGGGGGAGAAAGAATGATACCAGCAGAGTCAGATATCCCGATACCGCTCGGCAAAGGCAAGACGGTTGGAGAGCCCTCTTATCTAGGCAATGGGGGGAAGCAAGAGTCGGTGCAGCCCTTCGCCTGTTTGCATGGTCACCTAGTGACTTGCAAGAGCCGCTCCAGACTTCATCAGACACTCTCTAACGAACTACTGCTGCTATCGAATAATGCTATCGGGACTCAAGATTGCTGGAGTCGCCTATCAAAGAGCGATCAGCATGGGTTTTCCCAAGAAAATTAGACAGTCTTAAAAATATCCATAGATGATTTTCATAACCAAGCGAGGGCTAGAAGCTAATCCCACACAGATCGCAGCGGTCACAGCCACAACACCATGAAGGAAGTGCAAGTTTTGTATGAAAGATTACAGGCGGTCGGTGATGTGACTTTAATCAGTGCATTTTAAGCTTATGAATGACCTATGATATGCCCGTATTTATTCGCGAAATGACATGATTTATATGCGTTTATTGAATTTTTGTGCTAAGTGTCATTTTGTTGTCCGGTTGCCACTTTGGAGCCAAAATTCGTGGGCTATTGGAGTGCTCTGTGCATTTTCAGGTTCTGGCTTCAAAGTAGGATAGCAAGGAGCGCATAGGAGCAAACGGGAGGTCATTTGGAGGCCGGACGAGGGAGATGTGAGCCTTGCAAGATCGGGTCTTCTGCAGAGTGCAGGGGGTGCACACGTGCAAATGTGCACGCCGTGCAGGGGTGCACGCCGTGCACTATGCACCGTGCAGGGGTGCACGCCGTGCACTGTCCCCTGCACTATAAATACTCTTGATTTTGGCCATTTTGGGCAATTCTATGCTATCTCTTGAACCCCAAATACATTTCCACGAACCCTCAAACCTAGAGCACGTTTTTGGAGCAATTTGAAGCTATTGGAGCTGGATTGAAGCCAACAAACCTTGGGAGAAGTGCTTACAAGTGGAGAAGTGAAGATCATCTCAAGGATTCATCCATGGTGTTCTTGGTGACCATTCTTCCTTCTTCTTCTTTACTCCCTTGGCCATGTGTGGCTGATTTTCTAGGGTTCATCTTGGATGGGTAGATTAGTTGTGCTATGAGAGAGATGATTGTATAGAACTTGCATGATTGATCTTGGTTGTATGAGGATGATTCCTAGACTTGTTCTTAATGCCATTTTATGCCATGTTTGCTGATTTGGTCCATTCATTGTAATTTGATGCATGAGAGTGCTTGGATTGCATAGATTGTAGGTTAGGGATTGAAGTGAGTGTGTTTCTAAGAGATTAGATCATCTTATTTCAACCATTTTCACTTGATTTCTCTCTTGGGCATTTTATCGAACACTTGGTGTGCATGTGGAATTTCATTCAATTGAGTTTGAAAGGGCTTTTTGGGTGAATCTCTTAGTGTTAGGGCATTGATATGAGAGTGTTGTGCCTAGCCTTGTGGTCATAGAGTCTTAAGAGAGGGTCTTGTGTCTTGGCATTTCATCAAACACTTAGAATGCATCCTATTTTCACTTAGTTTGAGAGCTTGAAAGGGCTTTTTGGGTGAATCTCTTAGTGTTAGGGCATTGATATGAGAGTGTTGTGCCTAGCCTTGTGGTCATAGAGTCTTAAGAGAGGGTCTTGTGTCTTGGCATTTCATCAAACACTTAGAATGCATCCTATTTTCACTTAGTTTGAGAGCGAGAGCCTAAATTGAGTGGTATTGGGATAGGGATTAGGTGCTACGAGAGTGCATCGAGTCTATTAAAGTGAAATGCATGGTCATCCGAATGCAAACTCGATCTTGATTGACTTGTTTGTTCAATTAGTCATCTTGAGCATGATGAAACTACCCACCAAGAGAACCTCTTTGTCTTTGATTTGCACCGCTTTATTTGTCTTTCTTCCTTTAGTCTCCTTTAAGTTTTTAATATCTTTTTCAAATCAAAACTCCTTTCAAATGAATAGACCGTCTACGAGGAATGTGAGTAGAGGCCATTGAGAGAACCCCGAGGAATACGACCTTGGTAAACACGTTTTATCAGTCGGCCGATTCATTCCAGAATCACGATCATTGCATCCCATTTTTTCTCTTCCAAACTTATAAGATCGCATCGAAAAATCAAAGCAGTTTTTTTATTTACCCCGAATGTACTTGCATTTCTAAAGTTAAATGAAGCCTCTATGTCTCTATTTCTCTCAGGAAGAAATCTAATCGTCACCAAAACAAGACGGCTGGCGGAAGACGAGGCCATCATGTAAGACCTAAGGGCATTGAAATCGCTATATAAGACCTACGGGCATTAAAAAGTCACGTGTAAGACTACGGGCATCGAAGCCATCATGTAAGACCTAAGGGCATTGAAATCGCTATATAAGACCTACGGGCATTAAAAAGTCGCCGTGTAAGACCTACGTGCATCAAAGCCATCATGTAAGACCTAAGGGCATTGAAATCGCTATATAAGACCTACGGGCATTAAAAAGTCGCAGTGTAAGACCTACGGGCATCGAAGCCATCATGTAAGACCTAAGGGCATTAAAATCGCTATATAAGACCTATGGGCCTTAAAAACTGCCGTATAAGACCTACGGGCATCGAAGCCATCATGTAAGACCAAGGCATTAAAATCGCTATATAATACCTACGGACATTAAAAAGTCGCCGTGTAAGACCTACGGGCATCGAAGCCATCATGTAAGACCTAAGGGCATTGAAATCGCTATATAAGACTACGGGTATTAAAAAGTCGCCGTGAGACCTACAACCATCGAAGCCATCATGTAAGACCTAAGGGCATTGAAATCGCTATGAAAGACCTACAGACATTAAAAAGTCGCAGTGTAAGACCTACGGGCATCGAAGCCATCATGAAAGGCATAAGGGCATTAAAATTGCTATATAAGACCTACGGGCATTAGAAAGTCGCTGTGTAAGGCCACGAACGTCGAAGCTATTAATGAAATATCTATGAGCGTTGCAGATCGCTTCACAAGTCATGGCAGTACCAAACCATAAAACGAAGACCAAACGCATAAACAGAAGTTTAAGTGGCAGGGGTAAAGGAAACAAAGATTATATCCAGGTACAGAGAGACGACAAAACATGGCGAATTGTCTAACAGCTGCGATGAAATGAAAATAACAGAAAAATCAGGGGTGGGTTCTTGGGCCCTTGTCGCCGAGTCTTTGCCGCCGGATTGGGGAGGATCGGGAGGAGGAGTCGAGTACTTTTTCGCTGGAGGAGGGACAGGATTTGGGTTGGTGGCGGGTGGAACCTCCGAGCCGTCAGGATTCAGGTCGGGTAAACCGCAGCTTTGGCGGGTGGCCACCACATACTAACATCGCTGCCACCACCTCACGCTCCAAGTGATCGGCGTCGCGGGTAGGCAGCTTCTTCCCCAAAGTCGACTGGGTCGGGAACCCCAAAACTGTGGCGATTGAGACTCGGAGGCGGCCCGAACCATCTCCCGCCTTGGCCAACTTTTGCCAGGAAAGAGGCGATGAAACTCATTACGACAGCTGCGCATTACCACACGCATGCTCTCGCCAAGAGACTGAGTGTAATACTCCACAAACTTCGTCATGTTGGGCCTTGGCCTCAAGGAGGTCACGATCTGCTGCCGATTGTGCCGCCAGAGAATCAATGAGCAGCTCTTTAACGCTATCCCTCTCAGCGGTTACCTCCTCCACTTGTGCAACCTTATTGCGAGCCTCCTCTAGCTCGGCCTCAAGGGCGACAATACAATCGTTCGCGGCCCGCAAGTCCTCCTGGACACCCTCCATTTGGGCAACCCGCTCAGTCACCTTAGCCAGATCCTCCTTCAAGGTTTCAGCGGTAATGGTTGCCACATCCGCTCGGCACTATAAAAACAAAATAACAACAACTGCGATCATTTTTCAGACGGTAAAGGCAAGGTGACAAAACAGGCAAAAATGAAAAGGCAAGGCATACCTTTTCCTCGTTAGAGTAGCGAGTGAGATCCCCGCGCGAGGATCGGAGGTTCTCTACCTCTTCCTTCAGCTTCAAATTCTCCTCTTGCATGTGCTTGCACGCAAAGGATAGGTCACCAAGTTCGGCAACAGCCTGAGTTGTGGGAAAAATGCATGAGGAAATGCAGGAAAGAAAGAAAAGAGCACCCAAGTTGTAATAGTGTGACGAAAAAAGACAATCAGGAGGGTGGGAGCAGTGAAAGGTACCTGAAGGAGCCGACATGAGATCGCCCGTGAAGATCAGGGATCTCTGAGCCTTCCCCAGGAGCGGTCACCCCCTCATAGATACCACGAGAGAAACTCTTCCGTGATATCGTTGCCATGCGGGGCGATATGTGAGACGCCACCTGATGGACAACGACAAAGTAGAGCAGGCAAAAGCGCCCCTCACCCTCCCGGCCGGCAGGAGCCTGGCGATCAAAAACAGCGCTGGCCCACCTCGTCCATGCCGCTCGACGAGCGCGGTCAATGTTGATCGCTGGTGGCCGAGAATGGTCGCGCAGAGGCTCAGTAGGACGAGGGTCAAACTCTGTGGCAGGTTCAGACTCGGGGTAAGTCGGGTCCAGGGGAGAAGGAATAGGCTCCGATGGAAGATAAGAATCGTCGTACGTGAGAGGATTCTCAGCTAGATTTTCATCCTCTGAGCAGGTTGAGCAGAGGGCTCCCTTGAAGGCGGATCGTCGTCGGCCTTGGGCGATTGGCGTCGCGAGCAGCGGAGTGGAGGCTCGCTGTCCTCGTCTTCAATTTCCACCACAGGTGGAGGAGAAGGAAGCGGGCGGTGGGAAGACTCGGCCATCTTCTTTTTGGGCTTAGAGGCCCCAGCTTTCTTTCTTTTTCTTTGAAGGATGGCTCACTTCCACGTTGGGCGACAACGGTGGGAGCACGAGAAGGCTCAGGGTGAGTTTCACTAGCAAGTCCTCGTGCGGGTAGTAGTGAGGAGGCACCTGAGAGACTTACATATCCTGAAAAGAGGCAGACAAAGAGTTAACAAAAAGTGTATTATAAAATGAACAATAGGGAGGGGGAGAAAGAGAAAGCAAAGAAGAAGTGGTCGGCGATAAGAGAGTTCGCGTATTCCTTGATACGTTACTCCGGCGATTCAGCCATATGAGCAAGACAACATAAACCATAGAATGGGGAAGCAACCAGCGCTAAAATACCTCCTCGACTTCCCGCCTGGGCGGTTCTTAAACCAGGGGTGGTGGATAGATGGTGGCAGTCAAGGAGGATTTGGCGACGCAGAAGTATTTCCTCAGGGGAAGGGTCAAGCTCAGTGTTGAAACGACTCACATCGCCTGAGGACCATGTGGGCGGAAGTAGAGAGGCCTAGTGGCGATCCGAGTCGCTGGGGTGGAAGTAGAAAAAGATGGTACCAGGTAGGGAGAGGCTTTGGACATGAATAAGTACCCTTTGGGGAAAGATCAGGCCGATGCGAACGAAACTTATGCCATTCGACGTATTCTTAGCATAATGAATCAGCTGAAATAACCGAAGGGTGGGGGCAAATTTTCTTGGCCACACAACTGCATTCAAAAGCAGAGGCCGAGGCCCAACATCCGACGTTTAAAGGCACAAGGGAGGCGCCAAAGCATTGGAGCAGGTCGACTATGAATGAGGACGGTGGGAGACGGAGTCCGTTAGTGAAGGCCTCGGTCCAAATACGTGCCACCAAGGCGGACAATTGCCGATAGTAGGAAAGCCAGGAGGCTACAGCGAAACCTCCAAGAAGATGGCAGCATGGCGAGCGGTAGAGCACGGGCGACCTCTCCGCGGTCCCAGAAGGAAAATAGCCTGGGCCAACGACCGTGCGCTCATCACAGGCAGCTCCCTGCCACATCGACCGCCAGTTGCCAATGGTGAAGGACCCATTGACCTTGCTCATTCAGGATCAATTTCAACGCCGTGACGGGCCTGTTCAAATCCTACTTGGTGGGGTCCCCAAAAAGGAACGGCAGGGGGAATCGTAAGGATTCTCCTCCACCACGTCGGAGGCTTGGGCGGAAGTGGTCTCGGCTAAATGTGGGGGACGCAAGAGCACTCTCTCGGGGGATGAATGGGTAGTCGAAGAGGAAGAAGAGGGATCGGTGCCATTGAGTAAGAATGACTTCGGTTCTGACTATCGTCACTGGAGCTCATGGATTTAAGCAAGGAGGACAAAGAGAAAGAGGAGTGGACTACAATGAGAGTAAGGAGGGGAGAAGGAGTCACGTACCAGGTGGGCGGCGGGGAGCTCCGGACATCTGAGAAGGAGTAAGAAAAAAGGGGAGTTTTTGCTTTCTGGTCGTCGGAAAAAAGAGGGTAACAGTCTAGAATGAAGGGGTAGTAAAACGGAGACAGAGACAGCAGAGGAGACTGTAAAAACAATAAGGGAAGAAGAAGACGGTGAATGAAGGGTTTATAAAGGTAATAGGAACGGCAACCGTCGCGACAGGTGATTGGCGGAGCGCGTGGGTGAGAGGACACAATGACATGGGTAACACCAAACTTCTGGCACACCTTATCATACTGACCCTGAAAATGAGTTCCACGGTTGCAAAATGATTGTCCTAGGTGCACCAAAATGAGAAAACAGCTTCTTGAGGAACTTCCCAACAACTCGGGCATCGTTAGTGGGGGAGCTTGCACTTCCACCCACTTCGATACATAATCCACAGCCACGAGTATGTACTTGTTACCAAAAGATGGAGTGAAAGGACCCATAAAATCGTTCCCCCACACATCAAAAATTTCAACAACCACAGATACTTGTTGAGGCATTTCAACGCGTTTAGAGATCTTACCTGCTCGTTGGCATGCATCGCACGCCTTGATGAAATCCTGGCAATCCTTGAAGATAGTAGGCCAGAAGAATCCAGAAGCCAAGATCTTCCGAGCAGTTCGGTTTGCTCCATGATGGCCACCGACAGGTCCAAAATGGCATTGCTCCATTATATCTCCAGCCTCCGCTAGAGTTACGCACCTCCGGATGATGTCGTCAGAGCCAATCCAAAACAAATAAGGATCATCCCAGAAGTACTTCTTAACCTCTGTAAAGAACTTCCTCCTTTCTTGACGGGAGAAGTCCGTCCTTACTTCACCGTGGCCAGATAATTAGCGAGGTCTGTAAACCAAGGACCCTCTGCCTCTTTTATCATTATAGCAAATAGGTGTTCTTCCGGGAAAGTTTCTCGGATCGCTAGATTATCACCAGAACTCTGCTCATGCTCCTCCAATCGTGACAAATGATCCGCAACCACATTCTCGACCCCTTCTTGTCTTGGATCTCAAAATCAAACTCTTGCAAGAGGAGAATCCAGCGGATTAACCTTGGCTTAGCATTTGCCTTGCTCATAAGATATCAGATAGCTGCGTGATCTGTGAAGACAGTAATTTTAGCAAAAAGAAGATAGGAGCGGAACTTATCAAAGGCAAAGACTACCGCTAACATCTCCTTCTCGATAGTTGTGTAATTCCGTTGAGCTTCATTCATTGTCTTGCTGGCAAAGTAGATAGGCCTGAACCTCTTCTCAATCCGCTGCCCCAAGACCGCTCCAACGGCATAATTGCTCGCATCACACATAAGCTCGAAGGGAAGTTTCCAATTCGGAGCTACAACTACAGGTGCTGAAACAAGCTTATTCCTCAAAGTCTCGAAAGCTGTCATGCACTTCTCGTCAAAGAGGAAAGGAACCTCTTTCTCTAGTAATCGAGTCATAGGCAAGGTGGATTTTAGAAAAATCCTTGATAAACCGCCTATAAAACCTGCATGACCAGAAAGCTTCTTACTGCTTTGACGGAAGAGGGAGGCGGTAGCTTGGCAATGGTGTCGATCTTTGCCGGATCAACCTCAATACCCTTCTTCGAAACTTTGTGCCCAAGCACAATGCCCTCCGTCACCATGAAATAGCTCTTCTCCCAGCTAAGAGCTAAATTTGTGGCTTCACATCTCTTAAGGACTCTCTCAAGGTTCTTCAAGCCACGTTCAAAAGAATGTCCATAAACGAGAAATCGTCCATAAATACCTCCACATCATCTCCAATGAGCTCATCGAAGATACCCATCATGCATCTCTGAAACGTAGCTGGCGCGTTACAGAGTCCGAAGGGAATTCTGTGGTAGGCAAAAGTACCAAACGGGCATGTGAAAGTGGTCTTTTCTTGATCATTCGGCGCGATGGGAATCTGAAAATACCCGGACATCCCATCCAGGAAGCAGTAATACTCATGACCGCCAAGCGCTCCAACATCTGATCAATGAAAGGAAGGGGAAAATGGTCTTTTTTTGTAGCATCATTTAATCGTCTGTAATCAATACAGACTCTCCATCCGTTAACTGTCCTCGTTGGGATGAGCTCCCCGCTGCATTAGGTACCACTGTGATGCCTCCCTTCTTAGGCACACAATGAACCGGGCTCCACCAGTTACTATCAGAGATGGGATAAATAATCCCAGTATCCAGAAGCTTATCACCTCCTTCTTTACAACCTCCATCATGTTTGGATTAAGACGTCGTTGAGGTTGTCTAACAAGTCTCTAGTTCTGCTTGAGGAAGATGTGATGCATACAGTGGGAAGGATGAATTCCTTTATATCTGTCACCTCCAAGCAATAGCACGCACATGCCTCTTAGAGTTGGCAAATGCTGACCCGGCCCGATAAACCCGCCCAGCCCGACCCGTGGCCCGATTGACCAAAAAGTCAACAATCCAACCCGCAGCCCGATGAACCCGCAACCCGATGAACCCGCAACCCGACTAACCGCGACCCGATTAACCTGCAACCTGACTAATCCGCAACCCGACTAACCCGCAACCTGGCTAACTCGTAACCCGAGGAACCCGTAACCCGACTAACCCGCAACCCGCCCGCCAACCCGAATAACCCGATTGTCACACAATTCATAATATTCAGTGCTTCAAATATCAACATTATGTCATTATTGAAGATATAAAAAATTTAATCTACTTCTGACTTCACCAAGTTTATTTCCAAAATAATAGAAATCAATTATATATAACATTGACAATCATAGTTGTAAATACTTCCATCTACCTGAACGAGCACGACTGCTCTGCACCATATGTCCATATCCATGTTTTTAAGTTCTTTCACCAATTAGCAATACAAGCAACTAATATAGTATGCAACACTACATAATTCGACACCAAACATTCATAATTCATAGAATAATCCAAAACTCAAGTTTCAAACCTGTTGATATATAGAAACACAATACTGATGAACATTAAAGTTTAAACCACTCATCCATACTTCAACCTTCAAACCAAAATTATAAAGAAAAAGTGTTATAACAAAATATTCATTCTGCATTGTCAACACTCAACAACAATGAATCCTGCAGCAACCAGAAACTAGAATGCATCTATGCAAGACTCACGTCTTCTCCATCAGTAACACTTAGCACCATCAGTAACAGTGTTAAAAATCTTAAGAACGTTGACTATATTTGTCATCTAACATAAAATCAAAACGTTTGGTCTAAAAATGTCATAAAAAGAAAGTCGCTAGATTTGATATTTTTTTGAAAGAATTGACTAAATTTATAAATGAGTCCAATGTTAAACCCTCCTAGACCTTAAAAGCTAAAGTATATTCAATATCATTTCATTTATTATAAGTATATTTAATTTATAAAAATGAATTATTATTTTTAATATATGAACAACTGCTACAATCCTTAAGAGTTAAGCTACTCGCGATTAAAAATTTAATATATTTTTAAATTATTTATCACATAAAAAAATTTACATAAAATTTTGCAAATTGTAGTTGAGAGTTGAGACTAGTAAGTAATAACTCGTGGGCAACCGAGACCCGCCCGACCCGCGACCGATGAACCCGCGACCCGATGAACCCGCGACCCGACGAACCCGCGACCCGGCGAACCCGCGACCCGGCGAACCCGCGACCGGTGAACCCGCAACCCGACAAACCCGTAACCCGACGAACCCGCAACCCGACTAACCCGCAACCCGACTAACCCGACCCGTGGCCGCCCAGCCCGCCGTTTGACAGCTCTATAAGCAACCGTATGAGCTCATCCTTCTGCGGTTGAGTGAGGGTCGAATTAATTATGACGGAAGCTTAGAGTCCTCTCCCAGATATGCATACTCTAAGTTTGGAGGCAGATCCTTCAACTCAAGTTCCGGAGCTTCTTCATATGAAGTCAAAAGTCGACGCTCCGGGTGGCGGTGTAAAAGCAGTTTGCGGAACCTGGTCAACATATTCCTCTTCTTCACACATGCTCATAAATGCTACCTGTTCATCCCGAATTGCTCCTGCATCAACAAACTGACCAGAAACAATACAGTTCTCTAGCGAGTCTTCACTCACTAGGTTAGTAAAAACAGAGGTAGAAAGACATTTACAGTTTCTTCAATAGCACACAAGTCATCGTAGTGGTGAGGAAATTGAATGCTATTATCTAAACGAAATGTAGCATGCTCTTTTCCTACCCTAAGAGTTATAGTACCTCCTAACACATCTATGAGAGAACCGGCTGAATACAAGAATGGACGACCAAGAATCAACGGCATATCAGCATGAGCATCAATCACGACAAAATCAGTAGGAAACTTGAATGGACCAACTTCAAGAATAACATCTTCTAAAATACCCCTAGGCACAACAGAAGATTTATCAGCTAATTTTACGTTCATGCGAGTTGGTTTAAAATCAAGCATTCCTATATCAGAAGCTAAGCTATATGACATGACATTGATGCTAGCTCCTAGATCCGCTAAACCACGTCCAACACGGAAAGTACCAATGCGACAAGGTAGAGTGAAAGAACCTGGATCGCGGCGCTTAATAGGAAGCTTATTTAGCACAATGGTAGATACCTCCTCATTAAGCTCCAAGTCTTCAAATAGCTCCGGGAAGTTCTCTTGTTCTTCCTCCGTGAGAGCTAAGAGTTCTTGCAACTTCAACTTGTTGGTGGCTAGCATCTTCATGTACTTGGCAAACTTCGGCATCGTCACAATCATCTCCTTCATTGACATGTCAACGTGAACCCTGTTCAGCATCTTCAGGAATAGCTGGTATGGAGCATCGTAGAGATCCTTATTAAGTCTGGCAGGATAAGGTGCCTTAGGCTTGTGAGGGTTAGCAACCGGTATAGGAGATGAGGGGATAACCAGTATCTCTTCCTTATCTGGCTGCTGAATTTGTTCCTCTTCCTCCATGTCTTCTTCTTCTTCAATGAGACGAGGGGGAGGAATTAGAGTTGGCACCTGCTTCATGGGAATATCTGTTAGCTTCTTCCCGTTCCTTGTTTCCACAACTCCCACATGTTCATTCTGGTTCGGATTAGGGAGAGTGGTGGTAGGTAGAGATCCAATACCCTTCTCCTTAAGCAGATTTGTGATTCCTGCCACCTGATTCGCGAGCTTCTGGAGAGAAGTGTCGTGGTGTGAGATGTCCTTCTTGTTTGATTGGATCTCAGGAAAAATCTTGTCCAACATGATCTCGGAATAGGTCTTAGGCGCAGAAGAGCTCGAACCACCGTTGTTGTTCTGATTCTGGTTCTGGTTCTGGTTCTGGCTCTAGTTCTGATTGTTATTCCAGCCTCCTCTGTTCTGCCATTGGGAATTCTGATTTTGATTCCCATTATACCTTTGGTAACCCCCTTGATTTCCTCCTGAAACTGATTCTGATTCTGGTTGTTGTTCCAGTTCCCTCTGCTCTGCCATTGGGAGTTTTGATTCTGGTAACCATTGGAATTTCTGAAATTGTTGTTCTGGTTCTGGTAATTCCCTGGTTCTGTCCACCAACATAATCAACCTCCTCTTGTTGTTGGTCTGGGTTACCCTCAATCTTCCAATTACAACTCTCTGTGTATGATCTGGACCACCACAGTTTGAACACGGGCGGTGACTGCTGCTACAGTCGCCGCCGTTGAAGAAGAGGAAGGAGTGGTTCTAGAAAGCATCTTGAACCCTGGCGGTGGAGCTGTAGGAACACCCGATGCGGGAGCTATCTGAGCTCTTCCCAACTCATGCTTCAGCCTCTGTACTTCCATCTCCAGAGTCGAGTTATCCAACTCCAACTGACTTCTAACAATATCCACTGGTGCAGGAACTGTGGGAACAGGGTATGATGAATCAATTGAGAACCTATTTTTCTCTGAATGTCTGCTGTCCATCTTCATTGGGTTAACTTGCATGAGAGATTTGATTTTCGCGGCAAAACTCTTGCAAGCATCCAAGGCCGCGGTTGCGGTCATGTCGTTCAAATCCATAGTCAGCTGTAGAGAGAACTCCTTTTTCTTCCCATAGTCCAGGCCACGGAAGAATGTAGAGAACTTGTTATAGTCATCCCATCCATGGTGAGGACAAGCCCGGAGAAGCCCTAAATATCTCTGCCAAGCCTCATAGAAGTTCTCCTCCGCTCCATTCTCGAATCCTGCGATTTGTGCTCTGAGTGCATCTGTTCTAGAAGGGGAGAAGAACTCTTCTAGGAATCCTTTAGCCAGACCATCCCACGTAGTGAAGTGATTCGCAGGATGATCATACAACCACAGTTCTGCTTGACCCTTCAGAGTGAAGGGAAAAAGCTGAAGCTTGACTGCATTATGATCCGCTTCATTGTTGGAGACTGTATGAGCCAGCCTCAAGAAGTTCCTCACATGAGCATTCGGGTCCTCATTAACACCTCCAGAGAAAGTGTTCCCGTTTGCTTGAATCATGTTGATCAAGTGAGATGGAATGTGCAGATTCCGAGTTCCCGTGTTGGGAATCTGGATGCTCGAAGATGTCCCATCTATGGTCGGTCGGTCGTAATCCTTCAATGTCCTTTCCGCCGCCATAACTTCTATCTCAGGTGGGATAGGAGGATCTGTGGGAGGATCAGTAGTAGCAATGGTGGATGGTGAAGGCGAAGATGTAGATGAAGATGTGAAGAGGTTCTTCCTTGCTTTAGGTGTCTTGGCGGGAGGAGGTACAGGAGTAGTGCCGAACTGAGTGTAGAAAATTCTGCCCTTGTCAGCTATGCGCTTACTCTGTTTCTTTCTTCCGTACCTGCAATCTTGCCTGAAACAACAAAAACAAGAAATACCAAGTAGTATAAAAATGTGGAGATAAGAAATGATGAAAGAGTGAATGAAAAGCTTAGACGCACAATGCCTTTCCTAGAAAAAGAAAAGGTCCCCGGCAACGGCGCCAAAAACTTGGTGCGCAAATTAATGCACACTAGTTTTACTCACTAGATCGCTCTAGCGAGATCATTTTTCCCTAGGGTCTTCCTTTTTTCTATTACTCAGAAAAGTGAATTAAAGCTAATCGGTTTTAAATGATTGGTTTGGAATTGGTGGTGAATGAACTAAATATCTAGAAATGCAAATTAAACCAATCAAAGCAGGCAAACAAGTTGGAGCTTCAAGATTTGACTAAGGCGCTTGTCCAAACTCGGTGTGTTGAGTCTGATATATGGCATGTCGAGCTGACTGCCCATCCCTCCTTGGAGCTCCTGGTCGTGCCAAGTCTGCTGGCGCTGCTGAAAATCGAGGATCTCCCACTGCCAAGGTAGAGTGCCCTGGCTAAATCTGTCTTGCCACTCCTCCATGCGGCTCCACCTGGCCGCCACCTGCTGCTGCCAAGGATGGCCCCCCTCCCCGGCAACGACGCCAAAAACTTGGTGCGCAAATTAATGCACACTAGTTTTACTCACTAGATCGCTCTAGCGAGATCGTTTTTCCCTAGGGTCTTCCTTTTTTCTATTACTCAGAAAAGTGAATTAAAGCTAATCGGTTTTAAACGTTTGGTTTGGAATTGGTGGTGAATGAACTAAATATCTAGAAATGCAAATTAAACCAATCAAAGCAGGCAAACAAGTTGGAGCTTCAAGAATTGACTAAGGCGCTTGTCCAGACTCGAATCCGCTCTAGCTCGATTTAGACGGATGATGCAATGCAACTAAGGTTTCAACAGACTTAAAGACTCGACATTTCCTTTGGTAATCTCTACTCCATGGTCAGGACGCAGAGAAACTATCCTATCAAACCTATGAGTTCCTATGGTCAAGATAACTCACAAATCGCCAAGAATGCACGAAGAACAAAGAAATGCCACACAGAAATGCAAAGAGATTAATTTCACCGGCCCTATGGTCAAGACACCGGGTAATCTTAATGACCTTCTAAACCTAGAATGACTCACGTCCATGGTCAGAACCGCAAGACAAAGATGAAGCAAATTCTACAATATGGTCAATCTGCGAATTCAAGAGCTTCAAATTAGGGTTTTAGAAAAATCTCAATCAAGTCTGAATAAACCTCAATTAACATTAACGGGTTAGAAACCGACATCATCCATACAAAATCTCGCTAGGACTTCATCTAATCTGAACAAACTAAGAGTTTAGCTAGACATCGCCAGAGAAGAAATCACAGAAACAGAGAAAAAGCTAACTGGAGAAGAAATCATCTTACTCCGATTAATCCTAATCTTCAAGAATCCTAGAATCTCCCGAGCTAATCCTGGCTTTCTCTTGCTCAATCGTCTCTTCAAAGCTCCGTCTTCGTCTCCGAGAGTGTCTGGTTCGTCCGAGAAAAAGCAGAGGATTGTAGAGTGTAAGTTATGTTTCCTCTCTCCTCGAAATTGGGTTAAAAACCCAAATTTCGTCAAAATCCGGATTTCTAACCAAAAGTGCGCCTGGAAGGGTTGAAAAGTGCGCCGGCGCACTTTTTCCTTAAAAAGGCGCACTTTTTAATTATGCTGAGAATTCCGCCGAAGCTTAATTGCAAAAGTGCGCCTGACCCCTTCAAAAAGTGCGCCAGCGCACTTTTGGTCCGAAAACGTGCACTTTTGGAGCTGAGTTCAGCTCCAAGCTTCTTTCTGCAATTCCAACCTCATTTGTGCTCCGAATTGATACCCGTTTGAAGCGTCGAGCTCGTAAAAAGGTCCTCCACAATGTGGTAACCTGAAATCTCAATAAAAACAACTCGAAACAACATCAAATTGCCCAAAAGAGGGCCAACGGGGGATAAAACACATTTTTCATAAAAACCCTTTGAAATCATCACAATTCAGAGTCAAACAAGAGAAATTTTGTTCAAATGTGGCGAGATGAACGTGATAAATCTAACGTCAACAGTCATCAGTAGCCCAGATATTTCCAGTTCGGGTCAACCGCTTCGAGCACATCGATGTGGGTCAATGGTTACCAATTTTGATTTAGAATTCGCCTCCCGTGTTTCAATCCTTTTTACACCGTTAATATTCCAAGTAGAAATGTTTCTAACTTTCGATCTCAAGACTGAGGTCCTTGAATTTATCCACAAGCTCGACAATGTAGTCCTTAATTCAGATCGAAATTGCGAAGGACAGCTAGTGATACACCTCAATGACATCCCTACCCCCTCGGAAACTCCTCTTTTTTAAACTTGCACTAGATCACCAAACAGAGTCTCATGTTACAGAATTGTTATAACTTTCTATTTTACGAATAGAGAAAGTGACATATATCATTTAATGCGAATAAAAATTATGATCAGGCAGGTTTTGTAAATTTGATGCTCATATAGTAACAAGTGAGTTTTTGCTAGCTAGGTTTTGAGTAATGGTAAGCTAGAGCTGAAGGATTTGCTATCATGGTGTGATTATCCATGATGTCATCAGTTTCATGACAAAGTGTGTTAGAAAATATAAAAGACAACGTCCTTGACTTCCAGTCTGCAACGTAGTAACTAGGCACATATATATGAAATGAAAGTGAAAGAGCACTTATATTAGTATAAACTATATTATGCAGTATGTATTATTTTGTGCTTTGCCGGTATTCGGGTACCCGACTCACCCCATTTTCGGCCCGAGCGTTAAATCCGAGTATAAATTTGTGCTTTTTTCGAATCCGGCTCAGTGCAAAATTCAATTCGGCTCAGTGTTATTTTAATTTGGCTCAGTTCATTGTTATAATTTAAAATTAACAACTAAATATATTCTAATACCTTTGTCTTTAGAAAAAAACTAATATAGTTAATATACTCAATCATATTAACCATAAGCTTCCCTAATGCTAATGTTTCGTCAAAATGTGTAGAGGGTTGAGTAAACCTAATACCAATTTATCTCGACTTATGAATGAGTAAAAATACAATATTTAATGATAAATCGTTCAAAATATTAAAAAATCGCCGGTGGCACATTCTAATTTCAATTTTTAAGAGTAATACTAATAATCTTAAGAACAAACATCCGGGCACAAATGATCTAATGACAAATATCATTATATATTGAAAGTAAAATAATATACGTAATGTAATATATATTCTACTAATAAATTCCGGCTCAAGGCATTTTCTAATTCTGGTTCCGCCCCTGCAATGACTATGTTTTACTCTATGCTCATTGCTCAATACAAAAACTATTGATTATTGATTTCAAGTTCTTTATGAAACCATAACACGGAAGCATTATTTCATAGATTGAGGAGGGTCTGAACAAATTAAACCTTTCAAGAATGATGACCTGAAACACTCACCAACTTATAGTCGTCGTTCAGAGCATCGTATCCTAATCCAAACATAGGTTCATATATACTACCCAGAAGTCACAATCGTCTCAGGCATTTCGACTAGTGATGAACCACTTAGATGATGCCATGTGTCAGCGTAATCGGTGATGCACGCCACCAAAGTGTTTACCATATATTGCTACTACAGCTACAGGATGCTGCTGTCAAATGGTAATTGGACTACAGTATATATAATATATAGTAAGAATTGGTATTAATTAATTAATATATGTCTATTATTAATGTGAACAACACGTACGCAAGTGTTTAACTTCATTCAGCCAAATGAAATTCTGGACATATATATATATATATGAAATCATGAAAGTGAAAGATGAACATAATCCAACCTAAAAGACTTGCAGGCATAAAAATAAACAAAAAGAAAAAGAAAAATTGATTCATAATTATAAGAAGACAAAAGCATGCATGCATGCATTGCATGGCATGTGATGCATCATCACCATCATAACCATCTCCATTAATCATCCATATATATAGATTACTTTAACCTAGATGCAGTAAGAAATCGTATTAATTAATTAATATTTGTCTATTATTAATCATCACGTACGTGTTAAGCTTCAGCACAAAGGAAAATATGGAAACTCGAACCTAAAATATATTAGTTTCAGCTAGCTAGCTTGTTGGTATGGATCATGGATGCCCTAAAATTACTTATAAATACCCTGTTTTGTTTATTAAAAGATATAGATGTGATGTTAGTTATTAGTATTTTGTTTTGGTTACATTATCGTAAAGTTATAACTAATAAATAACCACTAAACAATTTTCAGGTAGCCCACCCTGTGATGATGAATTTCTGGGTTGGTCCCCATTAATCCTCCCTATATAAAGGAAGCCAAGAATGCACTCAAGAACTCACCCTTCCAAATACCAATTCCTAACTCCCAACCCTAATAGTTAGCTATTGCAATTGCATGCTGATGATCATCAGTAGCTCTAGCGACATGGGTTTAGGAGTTATAGTGATGATGTTTTTGACAAGCAGCCTACTTGGTCCAAGCTCCGCTACAAAATTGTACGCATTAGACTCAGACCCTTGCGAAGACTCAGAATACAAATACAAGCCCTCACCTGAACTTCCTTTTGGCCGTTGGAACTTTCCAGAAGGCTTTATCTTTGGCACCGCCACATCTTCCTATCAGGTTGGTTAATTGCTACGTACTTACTTATCAATATCATATTCATGCATGCATGCATTATATATCTACATACAATTACTTCATAAGGTTAATTAATTAATTTCTTCTTCTTTTTATTAAGATTGAAGGGGCTTCTAATATCGATGACAAGGGCCCGAGCGTCTGGGATAGATTTACCCATGATTTTCCTGGTTTGTGTATTGCTTCAATATATATAATAATACTTCTATTAATACATATATACTTATAATTTTAGTCTTTATACGTATTTCTCTTTCTTTTTAAAATGAAAGAAAGAAATGCAGGTTGTATTATTATGCTAATTAAACTGATGGATATATATATACATTACTGCAGAAAGGATTGAAGATGGAGGTAATGGAGATATTGCATTAGATCACTATCACAATTTCAAGGTACATATTCCTCATACAACATTATTATAACTAAAGCCTCTCTGTGTATGATTAATTCAAAGTTAAGAATATGTGGGTATATGAGATTATTCATTATGGACCATTTTGTTTTACCCACCATTTTAATTAACATTCAAATTTTATATTTCAATTTTACAGGAAGATGTCCAGAGAATGAAGTATATGAATGTGGATGCTTACAGATTCTCTATCTCATGGCCTCGAATTATACCGAGTGAGAATAATTGAATTATATATGTCTTAAATAGTAACTGTCATTTTTATTTATTAGGATTTTTAATTATAAAGGTTTTTTTCCCTACAAAAAATTATCTAGTAGTAGTTTATAACTTTTTTGTACATGCAGGTGGAAGAAGAAGTGATGGAGTTAGTAAGAAAGGAATCGCATTTTACCACAAGCTCCTTGATGTCCTCATTGAAAATAGTACAATGCTATTCAAAAACTCGTATTCAATTTTTTCTCCTAATCATCTTATAATTAAGCCATTCTACTGTACTAATATCTAATATGTACGATAGAAATCGATCCGTATGTGACAATATGGCATTGGGACACTCCTCAAGCTCTCGAGGCTGAGTATGGAGGCTTTTTAAGCCGTAACATTCTGTAAGTTGCTTTAAATTAATTGAGTCTATTCATTTCCTTCCAACTGAGTATGTATTATAATATACCATCTTGATCACTTGTTATGCAGGAAGGATTATGCGGATTATTGTGACCTATTGTTTGAAGAATATGGTTCAAAAGTGAAGAAGTGGATTACTTTGAATGAGCCTATGGGTACGACAGCGAAATCTTATGATGAAGGTGTGTTTGCACCAGGACATTGTTCTAAATGGGTTAACACTTCATGTCTACTCGGTGATTCCAGTACTGAACCTTACATTGTTGCCCACAATCTTCTTCTTGCTCATTCTGCTGCCTACCACCTATACAAAAGCAAGTACCAGGTAATTGAATAAATGTGTTAAACAAAAATAGAATCAAGTTGAGATAGAAAATTTGATTGATCCCAACTTTAATAAATTTTTTCTTCTTTTTCCTTTGGTCATTATTAATTAAACAATATGTAGCATCTTACCGCGGAAATAGGAGTAACCTATGTGACACACTGGTTTGTTCCTTATTCTGATGCAACCAAAGATGTTGATGCTGCAAAAAGAGCTCTCGACTGGATGTATGGCTGGTCAGTATATACTCTCTTTTATTATTCTGATATATTTTAGGGAATCTATCCAGTTTGATTAATATTTTTTGTCGAAAGTGAATGAATTTTTTTTCTTCCTTTTCTTTTTATTCAGGTTCATGGATCCCATCACTTTTGGTAACTATCCAAGAACCATGGTAGATTTACTCGGATCGCGTTTACCAAAGTTTACAGAAGAGGAGTCACGATTGCTTAGAAAGTCATATGATTTTCTCGGACTCAATTACTACACGGCTTATTATGTGAAGCAAAATGATGATTTTGACGAGTTTCATCTTCGCTATGCAAATGACTCACATGGAATTACTACAGGCACACAACCAATTTTATTTACTACACAACCAGTTTCATTTAATTACTTTGTGTAATACAGACTAACTTTTTTCCCATCAGGTGAGAAAGATGGAGTCCCATTGGACCACATGTACGTGATCGATGAGCATTTTCAAACCACAATAATAATAATTATAATGCATGGATTTTGTTACATATATATCATGATAAATTGTTTCTGTGCACTCAATTCAAGCATGCAGTTGGGTTCATACTGGCAATACTTGTATCCTGAGGGACTGCGGCTGTTGTTGGAGTACACTAAAGCCACATATATGGACCCTGTTATCTACATAACTGAGAATGGTATGCAAGTAACAAAATATAAAATATATATATAGGGTTAATACACCTTTTTACCCCTCTACTATGCAAAGTTAACAAACATACCCTTTTACTATTTTCTAACCGATTTAACACCCTCTACTTTGAAAACTTTAACAAATATGCCCCTCTGTTTAATTTTTTCATCTATTTTTCCATCGATGTGTTGATTGTACGTGCCATGTCATATTATTTGTACACCTTATAGCTTTTTGGATGTTCACAATAAAAAATTATTTAAATTAGAAAGAAAAATAAAAAAGAATACCACAAACGCTACGTACATAATAGTGATTATAATGTGTTTTTCCTTTATCTTTTCTTTTTGATTTAAATATTTTCACCTTAATGACATCCCAATTAGTGATGTTGTGTACAAATAATATAGCATAACACGTATAATCAATTTATTAGACGAAAAATGTATGAAAAAGGATAATTGTAGGGGACATATTTGTTTAAACTTTGCAGAGGCGTTAAGAGACCTTGGGGAGAGGAGATAGGATTGATTTCTATAACAAGCATCTCACAAGTGTCCTAACAGCCATGAAGTCGGTACTACATAACATACACATATAGGATACTATACTATTCTTTCCTATTTAGTTAAATGATGTTGAATTTTTGGAACGATCGATCGATGATTGATGCAGGGAGAAGCAGGTTAACGTGAAAGGGTACTTTGCATGGTCATATGCAGACAACTTCGAATGGAACGAGGGATACACTGTTAGGTTCGGGTTGAACTACGTTAACTACACTGATCTTTCGAGACACCCAAAGTACTCTGCATGTTGGTTCACCAATTTCTGCAGCAGGACGAAACCAAAGTCTTTTGATCTTTACAACCTCTTTACTACCACCTTTACAAATGCTGCTCTCGGAGGCCGTCGGGCTTTGTACTCTTCCGCTGGCCGCTTTAATTAATATCCATGATCGATGATTAGTCCACTAATCATGAAATAATTACTAGCTTCTTGTATCGTATAGAATAAAAGAGATCATATGTGCTTATTGATCGTGGTGAAAATAGACATGTACGACATGCATCATGATCATCTGACCATGATGGTCCTAGTTTATAATAATGCTAGCTTTTAATATAAAATAAACACCAACAATGAGCACTGTTGAGAATACACATGCTATATATTGTGGTTACTTTCTCTATCCGTATTTATTGTTGTTTGAAGTATTTGTTGTAAAGTAGGAGTTGAGGGAAACTAAATAGTCTCAAGGGTTTTCTCCTTTTCTTTCTACATTAATAATAACCTTAATCTATTGGGATAGTACCTTGTGATACAAACCTTTTTTGTTTTGCCAAATCAGCCGACAATGTGGCTAAGGATCTGAACCCTTTAGCCAATGCTATGCCTCGAAGAAAGGGGAATTACCAAGTATGATGGTCGAATGGTTACGATTAATTATTAAAATTAATAACTAGATAAAAAATTGACATAGGTAATAAGAGTTCCAGTCATGAGTGGTTAATGGCTAGAAGAAGTGTCGATCATTGTTTGGAACACACTTAACCTATGATTGACCGACTCTTGGACAAACTTGACCAACTCTTAACCGACTCCATAACCAACCACGAAACTTGGCTAACCAATAGGCCACCCCACCCACCACTAACCCTATTCCCCGCTCGACACAATGATTGTTCTCAGTTGGAACTGTTGTGGCCTCGGCCAACCACGCGCGGTTCGTGTTGTTGGTGAGCTTGTTAAGACTCACCGGCAGACGTGTTGAATTTAATTGAAACTTTTGTCAGTAGTAGTAGAATGGAGGAAATAAGAATTACTTTACAATATGATGGGTGCTTTACCGTTGACGCTATAGGGCATAGTGGGGGAATTTGTATTTTGTGGCGTTCGTCGGTCCAGCTTGCTGTTACAGGTTACTCGCGACACCACATGAATGCGAAGTTGACAGATACGGAAGGGCTAGAGTTGACAATTACTGCTTACTACGGCATGCCTCGGCGTGAAGACCGGCAAGCCTCCTGGGCCTTGCTTCGAACTTTGGCGTGTCCGACCCCGTGGCTTTGCATTGATGATTTCAACAACTTGCTTTGTGCGGAAGAGAAGAAGGGTCGAGTCGAACATCCTCAACGCCTCTTCGATGGCTTTAGAGAGGCGGTTGAAGATTGTGGGTTGATTGACATTGAATTGGAGGGTTATCCCTTTACATGGTGGCGTTTTAGGGGCCAGCCTTCGGCGGTGGAGCAACGTCTCGACAGAGCAATGACTAATACGACCTGGAGCTTGCTCTACCCTGATGCTACACTCACAAACCTTGTACCGCCCACGTCGGACCACTCTCCGATTTTGTTGTGTACGGACAGGAATTCGGGTACTACCACTCTTCACACTTTTCGTATTTTGTATTTTTCTTAATATTAGATTCATGAAGTTTTCTACTATTATCCAAATTTGATTTTTTGTTTTGCTAGTGACACCTATTTTCGATTTAGAATTCAACTCCTCGTGTTCCAATCCAGGTTACACCATTGATACAACAATTCTACCAATTTTGATTTAGAATTCCACCCCCTGTGTTTCAATCCCGATTACACCATTGAATAATGGTACTGTCCAATGTCGAGCTGAAGGATGTTACTGTCCATGGTTTGTAACATCCATATCTTGTCATCTATTTCATGGCAAAGTGTGTTAGGAAATATTAAGAAGACGAACGTCCTTGACCTTCCAGTCTGCAACGTACGTAACTGGGCACATATATATAAAATGAAAGTGAAAGAGCAACCCATATATATTTATATATAATCCAACCCTAGAAGACTTGCAGGCATGCGATCCACAAAATAAAAAGAAATAAAATGAAAAATTGATTCGTCATAAGGAAAAATAAATAAGAAGACAAAAGCATGCATGCATGCATGTGATGCATGTGTTTTGGAACAATGGCATGGCATGGCATGGCATCATCATCCCTACTAATCTTCCCTAGGCTTGCTATATACTTTAACCTAGACGTAATGATCAGTTATATTTGAGAATGTTATATATACTAGATTATTGTGCCGCGCGATGCCGCGGAATTTAATGTAGAGCTAGTAAGATATTATTCACTCGTAGATAAAGATACAAATATGCGTAAGATAGTGAATGATTGACTAAGTGGATATAAACTGATAATTAATCTATTAAAAAAACATAAATAACACATAATTAAACAATTACTCATTTAGGTTCTCTCATGGTTTGAGATGGATACTAACAGATTGCGGATTTATAATAACCTATAAATATCTTAACAACTCGAGTTGTAACTTTCTTTAACTGTTCAAGTTGAATAGATAGTTTAAAAAGTTGGCCTACAAACCGAGATGAATATAGTGTAATATGTCATAAGTGAATTGGTGGCGGGTATACTACACTGTATGAGGTATAGAAATAAGAATTTCAGTGTCAGTGAGATCGTAATAGACGATAGTGCAATGAAAGAATTCACAAATTAGATATTTTTTTGGTAGAAAGACAGGTGTTGGGCACCTTTAGCTATCAATAGGAATTAAGCGGGGAAAAGAAACCCCAATACAATCGCTCAGAATCGCCCTTTTGATATTAGGAGGAAAATTAACAATCTGGTGGACACCCAGCCTAAAACTGTGGCCCAGATTAGCTAAGAGATCAGCAACTCTATTAGATTCCCTAAAGGAATGTTGCACAATGACCTGCTACTCCCTTTCCCTCATCTGCCGAATATGGTAGAGAATCGGCCCGTGCCTCGAGTCAAACTCATCCGACCCTTCAATACACAGAACCGCAACAAGGGAATCCAACTCAAGAATCACCTTCCTCGCCCCTAGTTCCCAAGCGGTTTGGAGACCCATTTCGGCTCCTCTCAGTTCAGCCCGCATAACTGAGCACGAGCCTAAGTTAGCAGTAAACGCCGTCAGTTGACGACCTTGTGAATCACGAACAATTCCTCCAGCCGCCGCAAGCCTGTCCTGAGATCGGACAGAGCCATCTGTATTGACTTTAATCCACTCATCCGGTGGAGGTATCCAACTAAGGAGGGTTTCTCGGCGACACACAAGAGTACCTGAGAAGCTCTATAACTGAGCTTTCATTGTCTCTCTAACCCGACGATCCAATAAAGGACTCGTAGCCGAAGCTGATCACTCGTTACCGAAGAATCAAATCCAAAAAACTTGTTAAAAAATTACTATATATGAAACTATCATATTTACAAACATCAAGTTGAAAAATTACAATAATATAAGAAACATATTAATTAAACTTGTACTATTACTAATTCATGTTTCATATAAATCCGATTCATATTAATTAATCATTAAATTGGTAAATAAACAAAAGCGACATTAAAAAAAAATTGGGCACCTGGTATGAAAATCACCACTTGCTGGCTAATTATTAGGGAAAATAACATTTTGCCCTCTCTACTTTGTCAACTTAACAAATAGTCCCTTATACGATAAATCGCTCATTTTACTCCTTCCTACTTTGACCACTTTGCGGTTTGGGTCCTTCCATTCCAACTTTCGTCTTTGTAACGTTAAATTTGGACATATCCATAAACCGACAAAGAGATATATATATATATATATATATATATATATTTTATCTACAAAGATATATATTAGAAGAGTTTTTGAGTATGATTAAGTTGGTTAGGGAGGTAATTTGGGGAGTTATCACGAAGAGTATGGTGAAATATGAAGGATTTTAAAACGACATTTTATTTGTCAATTTCATCCTATCTAACCACATATATATGTATACAAAGATGAAAGTTGGAACGGAATGATCCAAACGGCAAAGTGGTCAAAGTAGAAGGGGATAAAATGAGCAATTTATAGTATAGGATGCTATTTGTTAAGTTGGCAAAGTAGAGCGGGTAAAATGCTATTTTCCCTAATTATTAAAAGTAAGCATTGAACTATTCCCTACTTTTTATGAAGCATGTGGCGGGAAAAGAGGCATGGTGGCACTGTTCCTAAGCTACAGTAATGAACAGTCTAGATTGATCTTGCTTTTTTTTGTCTTAATAATATACTCTATAGTAAGAATTGGTATTAATTAATTATGAACTTGGGTTTTTTCAACCTCGCGATTACATGAACGAATGCTATGGGCACTCTAGCGTGAACAAATGCTATGGTCATTCTGACGTGAGTGGATGGTATGACACTTTGGCATGAGTGGTCGTACAATAGGTTTGCATAGTCGCGTTGGAATGCCTCCTCGACATGTTGTGGCATGTCATCTTCTTGAAATTCGAAGAATATATCGACGGTTTTGTATTCCAAATTGTTCTTTGTCATGTCGTAGATGATGTTCAATCCATTGTCGTCCATCAACAGGAGTGGATAATAAGCCAACATTTTCCCGTCATAAAATATTGGACACCGTTAGGTGATGTTTTTCAACACCGCTCCTTCTCCAACGCCCATCTTTCAAAGGAAACTGGATATGCTCCATAGTGAGAAGGTTATGTTTTCAATCCCAAGCGGAGCAACTTTCCTGTGCTATAAGACAACCCCCAATCGATGAACTATATCACCCCCATCGAAGCCCGAAGGAAAAATGCATCTTGTTCATAAAGGAAGAAAATAAATTTGATGAACGGATTTCAGGAGGAAGAAAACAAGGAGTAGGAAGAAAGAAGAAACTTGTAATAATTTTGATCATTAAGCTGCTCATCCAAAGAAGGAAAAATTGTCGGTGAAACATTTAATTCTTGTTTTGACTAATTAAGCAATCGGTAATTAATTTATTCATAGGGGGTTACAAAATTGATGCAGTTTGTTGTATATTTACAAGATCTAGACTTGTCATCTGTTTCATAGCAAAGTGTGTTAGAAAATATTAAGACGACAAACGTCCTTGACCTTCCAGTCTGTAACGTACGTATATATATGAAATGAAAGTGAAAGAGCAACCTATATATATTTATATATAATCCAACCCTAAAAGACTTGCAGACATAAAAAGAAAAAGAAAAATTGATTCATAATTATAAGAAGACAAAAGCATGCATGCATTGCATGTGATGCATGGAGCAATGGCATGGCATCATCTCACCATCCCCATTAATCTTCAAATGAAATTATGGAGACATATATGAAACGGAAGTCAAAGAGCAACACAGACTCCAACCCTAAAATATATTTGTATATACACAAGTAGTATATACTGTTCAACGTAACCCCCAGAATTTGAATTAGAGATCGAGCTAACTAGTAATCTGAATAGGAAATTACTTATAAATACGTTGTTCAATTCAATGCATGGCTGGTTTATAGAAATCACTTAATTTATTGTTTATTAAAAACTGTATTATAAGATGTGATTAGTTATTAGCAGTTTGTTTTGGTAACATTATTATCGTAAAGTTTGATGCGGTTAGTACGTACGTGGTTATAACCACAAAACAATTTTCAGGTTTGATGATAGAATTTCTATGTTGGTCCCCATTAATCTTCTTCCCTATATAAAGGAGGCCAAGAATGAACTCAAAGTACTCACCATCCCAAATCCCAATTCCTAATTCCTAAACCTAATAGTTAGCTCTTCATGCATGATGATGATGATCAGTAGCTGTAGCGACATGGGTTTAGGAATTATACTACTGATCATGCTTTTGACAAGCAGCATATTGTGTGCTAGCTCTGCTGGAAAATTGTACGCAATAGACGACATACAATCAAACCCTTGCGAAGACTCAGAATACAAATACAAGCCCTCACCTGAACTTCCTCTTGGCCGTTGGAACTTTCCAGAAGGCTTTGTCTTTGGCACAGCCACATCTTCCTATCAGGTTGGTTAATTGCTACGTACCTACTTATCAATATCATATTCATGATTCATGCATGCATGCATGATATATATATATATATATATATATATATATATATATATATATATATTATTATATATAATATATATGTTTCAAATTACAATAATAAGGTTTATTAATTAATTTCTTCTTCTTTTTTAATAAGATTGAAGGGGCTTCCAATATCGATGGCAAGGGCCCGAGCGTCTGGGATAGATTTACCCATAATTTTCCAGGTTTGTGTATTGCTTCAATATATAATAATGCTTCTGTTTTATACATGTACTTATAATTTAAGGCTTTGTACGTATTTCTCTTTCTTTTTCAAACGAAATAAAGAAATGCATATTGTATTACTATTATTATGCTAATTATACTCATGGACTGCAGATAGGATTTTAGGTGGGGGTAATGGAGATGTCGCATTAGATCATTATCACAAGTTCGAGGTACATATTCCTCATACAACATTATAAATATTATAACTAAAACTTGTACATGTCTATATGAGATATTGTTTTACCCGCCATTTTAATTAACATTCAAAATTAATATTTCAATTTTACAGGAAGATGTCAAGAGAATGGTGTATATGAATGTGGATGCTTACAGATTCTCTATCTCATGGCCTCGAGTTATACCAAGTGAGAATAACTGAATTTTCTATGATTTTTATTTTTTTGTAAATATGTATCTTTTGATTACAAGGGTTTTTTCCTCTACAATAAATTGTCTAGTAGTAGTTTATAACTTTTTGTACATGTAGGTGGAAGAAGAAGTGATGGAACTAGTAAGAAAGGAATCGCATTTTACCACAGGCTCCTTGACGTCCTTATTAAAAATAGTACAATTCTATTCTAAAACTCGTATTCAATTTTTTCTCCTAGCCATCTTATAATTAAATCATTCTATTCTACTAATATCTAATATGTACGATAGAAATCGATCCGTATGTTACAATATGGCATTGGGATACTCCTCAACTTCTCGAGGCTGAGTATGGAGGCTTTTTAAGCCGTAACATTGTGTAAGTTGCTTTAAATTAATTGACTCTATTCATTTCCTTCATACTAAGTATTATATTAAATACGTGTTATATATAATATTTATCATCTTGATCACTTGTTATGCAGGAAGGATTATGTGGATTACTGTGACCTATTGTTTGAAGAATATGGTTTAAAAGTGAAGAAGTGGATTACTTTGAATGAGCCTATGGGTACGACAGGGAAAGCTTATGACGAAGGTGTGTTTGCACCAGGCCATTGTTCTCCATGGGTTGACAGAAAATGTCGACTAGGTGACTCCGGTACTGAACCTTACATTGTTGCCCACAATCTTCTTCTTGCTCATTCTGCTGCCTACCACCTATACAAAACCAAGTACCAGGTAATTGAATAAATATGTTTTTTTAAAAAAAATCAAGTTAAGATAGAAAAGTTTGATTGATCTCACTTTGATTTTTTTTTCTTCTTTTTTCTTTGGTGATTATTAATTAAACAATAAATATTCAGAATCTTACCGCGGAAATAGGAGTAACCTATGTGACACACTGGTTTGTTCCTTACTCTAATGCAACCAAAGATGTTGATGCTGCACAAAGAGCTCTCGACTGGATGTACGGATGGTCAGTATATATTCTCTTTTATTATTCTTATATAGTTTAGGGAAATCTATCTGGTTGATTAATATTTTTTTCAAAAATTAATAAAATTTTCCTTCTTTTTCTTTTTATTCAGGTTCATGGATCCCATCACTTTTGGTAACTATCCAAGAACCATGGTAGATTTACTCGGATCCCGTTTACCAAAATTTACAGAAGAGGAGTCACGCTTGCTTAGAAAGTCATATGATTTTCTCGGACTCAATTACTACACGGCTTATTATGTCAAGCACAATGAAAATTTTGACGAGTTTCATCTTCGATATGCAACTGACTCACATGGAATTACCTCAAGTACATGACCATTTTCATTTACTACACAACCAGTTTCATTTAAGTATTGTGTGTAATACGGATAACTTTTTTTTCCCCATCAGGTGATAAAGATGGAGTCCCCATTGGACCAGCTGTACGTGATTGATGAACATTTTCAAACCACAACAATAATTATTATAATTATAATATTGCATGGTTTTTATTATATATCATGATAAATTGTTTCCTGTCATTCAATTCATGCATTCAGTTGGGTTCATACTGGCAATACTTGTATCCTGATGGACTGCGAGTGTTGTTGGAGTACACTAAAAAGACATATGTGGACCCTGTTATCTACATAACTGAGAATGGTAAGTAAGTAACACTTATATATATATAATAGTAACCATTATTTCGTGTATACATAATATAACGACGAAGAATAAATAAATATCCTTCAACAAACAATTTAATTGAAATTATTTTAATTGTGGGTCAGGATTGTCGGAGAAGGACAATGCAACACAAACACTTGCAGAGGCGTTAAGAGATGAGAGTAGGATCGATTTCTACAACAGGCATCTCACAAGTGTCCTAACAGCCATGAAGTCAGTACTACATAATATACATATATAGGCATACTATACTATTCTTTCCTATTTAGTTAATTTATGTGGAATTTTTGAAACTATCAATCGATGATTGATGCAGGGAGAAGCAGGTTAATGTGAAAGGGTACTTTGCATGGTCATATGCGGACAACTTCGAATGGAACGAGGGGTACACTGTTAGGTTCGGGCTGAACTACGTTAACTACACTGATCTTTCCAGACACCCAAAGTATTCTGCATGCTGGTTCACCAATTTCTGCAGCAGGACGAAACCAAAGTCTTTTGATCTTTACAACCTCTTTACTACCACCTCCACAGATGTTGCTCTCGGAGGCCGTCGGGCTCTATACTCTTCCGCTAGCCGCTTTAATTAATATCCATGATCAATGATTAGTCCACTAATCATTAAATAATTACTAGCTTCTTGTATCGTATGTAATAAAAGAGATCATATGTGTTTATTGATCGTGGTGAAATATACATGTACGACATGCATCATGATCATATGACCATGATGGTCTTAGTTTATAATAATGCTAGCTTTTAATATAAAATAAACACCAGCAGTGATCATTGTGAAGAATACATATGTTATTGTGGTTATTCTCTATGCGTATTTATTGTTGTTTGAAGTATTTACTGTACAGTAGGAATTGAGGAAAACTAGTCTCAACAGTTTTATCCCTTTCTTCCTACATTAATAATAATGAAGTTTCTTGATGCGAGAAATACGCACACTAAGTTTTACTCACTAGAATGCTCTAGTGAGATCGTATTCCCAGAGGGCCTCTCTTCTTCTATTACTCAACAATTGTGTGTAAAAGCTAATCGACGTTTCGTTGTTGATTTTGTGAATGATTATGAATGAAATAGCCAAGAAAAGTAAAGTAAACAAGAAAGAAGATATTGGTTTCGAAGTATGACTAAGGCGGTTGTTCAGACTCGAATTCAAGCTAGTTCGGTTTAGATGGACAATGCAATGCAATCTCAGTTTATCGAATTTCGATGACTCGACACTTCCCAGTTTATCTCTACGTGTGGTCAGGCCATAAGATTCTATTTTGTCAAACCTACAAGCTCCTATGGTCAAGCTAACTTGCAAATTATCAAGAACGAATCAAGAACATTGAAATGTCACATATCATGCAAAGAGATTAGGTCTTTCCAATCCTATGTTTAAGCTATTGGCAGAACGTAATGACCTCCTAAACTCTAGAATGACTCACGTTCATGGTCAGACCCGCGAAATCAAAGATGAAACAGAACCCTGCGATATGGTCAATCTGCGGATTCTTAGAGCTTCAAATTAGGATTTAGGATAAATCGCTTCTAAGTCTGAATAAACATCAATTAACAAAAACGGGTTAAAAACCTGACATCATCCATACAAAATTCTTACTATTGCTTCATCTAATCTAAACAACCTTAAGAAGTTTAGCTACACATGGCAACAGAAGAAATTAGAGATACAATGGAGAAGAAAATTGGATAAGAAGACATATTTACTCCTAAAAAACCTAATCATGATGACTCTAAGAACACTCCTGAGCTAATCCTCGTCTCTTCTCGCTCAATCGTCACTTCAAAGCTCCAAAATCCTCTCGAGAGAGTGTCTGGTTCGTCAAAATCAGAATGAAGAATGAAGTCTGTCTTTTTCCTCAAGCTTAAAAACCCTATTTTTCCTCTGGAATCCGGATTAGCCAAAAGTGTGCCCAGCGGCACTTGCACTTTTTCTTGTAAAAGGCGCACTTTTGTTGGGTCGATAAAATTTTTCAGAGCGTCGATGAAAAAGTGCTCCGGCGCACTTTTTCATCCAAAAAGCGTACTTTTGGATCTGAGAAAAATAATTCCAGCTCCATGCTTCTTTTGATGATTTCCGCTTCGTCTGAACTCCAAATTGGTCCCCGTTTGAAGTGCCAAGCTCGTGAAAAGGTTCTCCACAATGCGGTAACCTGAAATTTCAAAACAAAAACTCGAAACGACATCAAATGGCCAAAATAGGACTAGAGGATAATAACACACAATTTTCACGAAAGTTCCTTAAAACTATCACAAATAGGTGTACAAAGAGGAGAATTTCGCTCAAATGTGGTGAGATAAACGTGGTAAATCTAACGTCATCAATGCCAAGATGGGTGAGAACTTTTTACTTCACTCTACACCCAGGGGCATCTAGGAGGATGCTTAAGATACCTTCTCCAACATTGATAATACAACTCTCTTTTAAGTAGAAACAAAGTTGTAAAATCTCGATCAAGAGAATATATATGAGTGCCACCGAGTGTCTCAATACTTTGGGAAACTATTGGCTTCAGCTGGATATGTATGGGACACAACCATGGACTTCCTTGATGGATGCAAAACTCTTCCGAATATTCATCAGAATGATAAGGACATTACAGTTCCTCCTAGGGCTCAACAATGACTTGGTATTATGCAAATGTTGGAGTTATATTGCCCCTTGGCCCTTTTGAGGGCCGTTTGATGTTGTTTTAAGTTTTTTTTAATGAGATTTCAGGTTACCATATTGTGGAGGAACTTTTTCACGAGCTCGACGCTTCAATCAGAGATCAATTTGGAGTTCAAACATAGCGGTAATGACCGAAAGATTATCATATCGACGAGATGTGCAAAAATGTGCAATAATTGAAACACCAATCTTCTATCAGTCAACTCTCATTCCCATGCTTGCATAAGTGTACACCTCAACACTTTGTTGCACTTGTTTCTAGATGTACATTGCTAGTCATGGCTGAACTTTAGATACCTCAATATTTGTGTCACCATTTTCATGTCTTCTTCCTTTGGAGAGTGCATGTATTGTCTTAGAATACTTACGGCATAAGTAATATCAGGACGAGTGTGCACCAAGTGTAGAATTGGTTGGAATATTTACCCACACCCAACCGTGTGCATATGTGATTATATTTATAGGATCAAGAGTTACAAAGATAGTAGGAAATAATTCACAAGATAAATACAAAGATATACAAAGATATTGAATTATAACTAATTAATAGTCGGATCCTTATCACCCTCCCGCAAGCCAATGGCCGGAGCGACAGTGAGCTTGAGCCGAAGTGTAGTGAACCGTGGGGCCGCGAGAGGCTTGGTAAGTGCATCAGCTATTTGATCCTTCGTAGATATATATGCGACATGAAGATGTTTGCTTGCCACCCTCTCCCGAACAAAGTGAAAATCTATCTCCAAGTGCTTTGACCGTGAGTGAAAGACCGGATTGCGAGATAGGTATGTCGCACCAATGTTGTCACACCAAACAGTTGGCGGATCGTGCGTCGGGAACCCTATTTCATTAAGAAGGGATCTCAACCATAACACCTCCGAGGATGTCGTAGCTAGGGCTCTATATTCAGCCTCCGTCGAGGACCTTGAGACCGTTCGCTGCTTCCGACTCGACCATGAGATGATGTTTGGTCCGAGGTAGGTGACATAGGCGCTTGTTGATCGTCTATCAATCATATCTCCTGCCCAATCTGCATCCGTAAAGACCGATAAGTTATGAATATTGTGATGATGAAGTGTTATACCGTGTGTCGGAGTCCCTTTCAAGTATCGGAGCACCCTTTTGAGCTGGATCCAATCGGCATTTGACGGAGAGTGCATCGACTGGGACAGCCGATTAACTGCGTATGATATATCGGGCCTCGTCATTTGTAAATATTGCAGCCCTCCTAACAGTTGGCGGAAGTCGGTTGGGCGGTCGAAGGGCCCCTCCTGGACATGCTTGGACGTGTAAAAAGGTGTGGCTACTGGATTGGCGGACTGAAGGCCTGATTTCTTCAATAAATCTGAAATGTACTTAGCTTGTGACAAGTGAAGAGCTGAAGCAGTACGTTGCACCTCCACCCCCAAAAAATAGTTTAGGGCCCCTAGATCTTTAAGTTGAAATCGATGGGCGAGACCTGCAATTATATTCTTTACTTCATCCGCCGAGGCTCCCGTAATTATTATATCATCTACGTACACGAGCACAAGCACAGGTGATGGGTTAGTCCGATAAAACAAAGAGTGATCAGTTTTCGATCCAATAAATCCCAATTGAAGCAATGCATCGCGGAGGCATGCAAACCATGCACGTGGAGCTTGTTTTAGGCCGTATAGAGATTTCTTTAGACGACAGACATGGTTTGGTCTCGTCGCATCCACGAATCCAGGGGGTTGCACCATATAAACCACCTCGTCCAATGTGTCGTGCAAGAAAGCATTAGAGACATCAAGCTGATTAATCATCCAATTACGTGAAATAGCAATCGACAAAACAAGTCTAATAGTAGCAGGTTTGATTACCGGGCTGAACGTCTCAGAATAGTTGATCCCTTCTTTTTGGTGATATCCCTTCGCGACCAAGCGAGCTTTATATCGAGATATCGTACCATCCGGATTCCGCTTGATCTTGAACACCCATTTGTTTCCTATTGGGCGTTTGTCTTGTGAAGGCGGTTCCAAAGTCCAAGTGTTGTTTTGAAGCAGCGCATTAAACTCTTCGTTCATCGCATGTCTCCATTCCCGAATCGGATAGGCTTGTGTGAAGCAAGTCGGTTCACTCTCAAGTGGACTTCGCTCTGCCGTAAATATCGCGGCTTTAAGTGTCCAGTTCTGGACCTCGTCACCATTTGGTGGCGTGACGTGGTAGCAGCCGTGGTGTTGGCCGTGGTGGTAGCCGGCTCGGTCGAGGGTTGGGCAGTAGGCGTGGTGGTAGGGACAGTTGGTGAGGTGGATGTGGTACTTGGATGGGTGGCGTCTATGAGTAATGGGGTTGGTATGGCCGAGGCAAAATCTTGGATTGGTGATGGCGTAGGCGTCAACACGAGTACCGAGGGCACCTGAAATGGAAAAGTAGCTTCATCAAATATAACATGTCGAGAGATATGTATCTTGTAAGTTGATAAGCTCAAGCAATAATATCCTTTGTGTTGTAAACTGTAACCAAGAAAAACACTAGGGGCCGACTTAGGATCAAGTTTATGAGATGCATATGGCTTCAACCAAGGATAACATAAGCAACCAAAGACTCTTAGCATAGAATAATCCGGGCGAGCACCAAACAAAGCATGATACGGTGTGTCATGATCTAGGGTGGCGGTCGTCAGTCTATTGATGAGATACACTGCCGTCATAAATGCATAGCTCCAATATTGTAAAGGCAACTTGGCTTGATGAATGAGAGTCCGTCCTAGCTCCGTTATGTGACGATGCTTTCTCTCCGAGCATCCATTCTGTTATGGCGTGTGAGGGCAGGAGCTTTGGAACACTATTCCTTGCTCGGCGAGATACTGTGCCAGCTTCTGATATTCGCCTCCCCAATCTGCACGAAATGACCGAATAGGGCGACCGAAGTATTTCTCAACCATTGCATGGAACTTGATAAAAATTGACAGTAGGTCAGATCTATAGCGCACAAAATAAATCCAGCTATATTTGCTATAATGATCATAGAAAAGAATATAATAGTGTTGATTCTCAACAGAATCAACAGGAGAGGGGCCCCTAACATCACTGCATATTAAATCAAGTGGTCCCGAAGCACGATAATGAGATAAAGAGAAAGGTAGTTTATGCATCTTTCCAACACAACAATCCTGACAGATATGCGGTAACCGCTTATTAGAAAAGATAATATCGGAGCTTCTGAGTGTCCGTTTCACATTCTCCATGTTAGCATGTCCCGAACGCTTATGCCACGTCGTAAGAGTAGCCAAATTCGCCTTAGGTCGTGCACGATGTAGAAGCGACAACGGAATGGTATATAACCCATTCTTACTCTGGCCTTGGTAGACTATCCTCCGGCTGTCCAAATCCTGTATACACACCCAATGCCGATAGAAAGAGATAGCAAGATTGTTATCACGTGTCAGCGCACTAATAGACAACAAATTTTGACATGCCGCCGGTACAACCAACATATCATCAAGAGTAACTCGTGAGCCATTAAATAAAGAACTAGCAGAACCAGAGTGTGAAATGGGAACAAGATTACCATCGCTCAGCTGGACTTGCTCCGTGCCTCGGTACTCAGTGTGAAGAGCTAGGTTCGAGAGGTCATTGGTAAGATGGTCTGTCGAACCGGAGTCTAGCATCCATGCGGGCAGTTGTTGGGTCGGAGATGAAGTGTAATGGGCCTGAGGTTGCATCTGATTGGATCTAGGGGACGGGCACATTTTGTAATGATGCCCGTACCCGTTACAATTATAGCAGATTAGGGTTCGGCTAGGGTTTTGTTGGTGGTAGGTCGGCGGCTGGGAATTTTGGAGTTGGCGAGTTTGGGGTGGCTGGCTTGGTTGGCGTTGGTAATAGGTAGCAGGAGGGTAACCACCACGACTTTGCGGAGGAGTGTACGTCGGACGAGGGCGGCTGCGGCGAGGACGGCCCCGATCAGTCTACATAGGTGCCGCATAATTGGCATGTGCCGTCAATGATGTCGCCGCTTCGTCCATGGCCAGATCAGTTTCTTCAGATAGTAGCAGCCCATGGAACTCGAGGAAGCTGATTTCATCTGTCCGATTCCGAATAGACCGAATTAGGGGACGGTATGCATCAGGCAGGCCACGAGAGACATGCTCAACGAGCTCTCCTTCCTTGACGGGTTGGCCAAGTGCCTGGAGACGATCTGTCATGCCTTTTGCTTTCTGTAAATAAACAGCAATAGAGTCAGTAGAGAGACGCAAGGCATGAAGTTGTGACCTGAGGGATCGGACTAGCGACGGGCTCCCAGTTCCGAAAGCCGTCGCTAAAGAACTGATGACACTCGAATTGACGTGATTATCACCCTCATTTAAGCGACATTTCTTTGCTTAAGACATTGTTTTTAGGGTAAAATGACGAATAATCAATCGATTGCCTTATCTCATGCCACTTGTGTTACCTTGGCCCGTTTCGGGTCTATTTGATGGTTTTCTAGTGTTTTTACGTAAGCACAGGTTTTTGCCGTCAAATAAAGTAACCATGAATGTGTCTGAAGCATTGGAACCTCGAGGAATTGAACCGGAATCGGTCAAAGAAGCCATTCAAGTTCGAACAAATTCTGCCCAGTTTACACGCATATTTTCGGCGAAACTACCCCTTGGTTTTCGCCGAAACTGGAAGAAGAAACCACTGGCCAATTGAGAGGAAGGTTTCGGCGAAGACACCCTCGAAGTTTCGCCGAAACCGTAGGAAGGAATCAACCGCTTCGAGTATTAAGAAATTTTTGCCGAAACCATTATACTATTTTTGGCGAAAATCCCAGTTCAAATCAGGAGAATATCGGGTTGGTATAAATAGAGAACTCGGTAAAAAGACGAACAATCACTTTTTACAACACACATAAAAACGACGAGAGAGAGAGAGAGAGAGGACGAGTAACTAGAGTTCGAAAAGCAGGAACGGATCGTGACGCTATCCATCCATCTCGGAGAGCCAGGGTTAGGAGTTGAAGATTCAGCAGATTGAAGCTGTCAGGAAGCATCGAAATTAGGTTTTGCAGTTCCTCTCTGTTTTCCTACCTGAGATGTATTTCTTGTCTGTCTTCGATTCTTCTGTATTGAGTATGAGTAGATAAACTCGTGTAGCTTAGATTAGATGAACCCTAAGTGACCCAGGGCTTAAAGCGGTCACGGATCGGCGGTGATTATATTCGAAATTCATTCAGTTTCATCTTGCATGTTTGATTTGTTCTTCGTTTTCTGTGTTTCTTGTCTGGTTTGGCCACCTAGATTAGATTCTTGTTAAGCTAAGGATAGAAGCGAACGCTCGCCTTACTTTAAAACCTCAAATCGAACAATCAACCTTATAATTGGAGTGTGACTTTCGTAGGAACCGATTAGGGTTGATCCATTGCTAGAGTAACTCATTAGTCACTAGAACTTGCACCAATTAAGTTAAGTCGTTGCGAGAGGCGACCGTACCCGGGCGGCTAATTAATCGTGGTAGCTAGATCGGATAGAGCGAACGTTCGCCAGTCTTAAACCTAAGGGTCAGGAGTTATGATGGTGTATGTGAACTGAATGAACTAGAATCGAAAATTGCCGGTCTGTGATTGTTGTTGCCTTGGTGATCTAAGGGGAATTCAAAATCTAAGCTTGTCTGTCATCTTTCTAGTCAATTAATCAATCTTCAATCTTTCTTCGGTTTAATTTTCATTTCTTTTTATTTTTGCATTCTTAGTATAGAAGTCGTGGAACTCACACCACGCACAACTTGTGTTTGAACTTGAATTAAAACTGTCAACTCCCTGGAGTAAGGAAGTAGAGGAAACCCCTGGAATACGATCTGTGATGCGCAAATTAATGCACACTAGTTTTACTCACTAGATCGCTCTAGCGAGATCGTTACTTCCCAAGGGTCTTTCTGTTTCTATTTCTCAACTAATGTGGAATAAGCTATTCGGGTTTAAACGTTTGGTTTGGAAATGGTGGTGAATGAACTAAAAATCTAGAAATGCAAATTAAACCAATCAAGCAGGCAAACAAGATGGAGCTTCAAGAATTGACTAAGGCGCTTGTCCAGACTCGAATCCGCTCTAGCTCGACTAAGACGGATGATGCAATGCAACTAAGGTTTTAACAGACTCAATTCCTCGACGCTTCCTTTGGCAATCTCTACTCCATGGTCAGGACGCAGAGAAACTATCCTAGCAAACCTATGAGTTCCTATGGTCAAGATAACTCATAAATCTCCAAGAATGCACGAAGAACAATGAAACGCCGCACAGAAATGCAAAGAGATTAATTTCACCGGCCCTATGGTCAAGACACCGGGTAATCTTAATGACCTTCTAAACCCTAGAATGACTCACGTCCATGGTCAGAACCGCAAGACAAAGATGAAGCAAATTCTACGATATGGTCAATCTGCGAATTCAAGAGCTTCAAATTAGGGTTTTAGAAAAATCTAAATTAAGTCTGAATAAACCTCAATTAACATAAACGGGTTAGAAACCCGACATCATCCATACAAAGCTTTGCTAGAACTTCATCTAATCTGAACAAACTAAGAGTTTAGCTCGACATCATCGCAGAAGCAATCACAGAAACAAAGAAGAAGAAAACTGGAGAAGAAGACATCTTACTCCGAGTAAACCTAATCCTGTCGAATCCTAGAAACTCCTGAGCTAATCCTCGCTTCTCCTCGCTTAATCGTCACTTCAAAGCTTCAATATCCTCCTCCGAGAGTGTCTGGTTTGTCGAAATTAGAATGAAGAATGAAGTCTCCCCGTCTCTCCCTTGAAAACCCTGTTTTACTCTCCGAAATCCGTCCTGGGAAAAAGTGCGCCCGGCGGCACTTAAAAAGTGCGCCGGCGCACTTTTCCATGAAAATGGCGCACTTTTGTGGCCGATGGAAAAATTCCAGGAGACTAAAAATAAAGTGCGCCTGGCAGCACCAAAAGTGCGCCGGCGCACTTTTCATGGATTTAGGCGCACTTTTGCCCTGGAAATGACCTTCAGCTCTTTTGATGATTCCCGCTCCGTTTGAACTCCAAATTGATCCCCGTTTGAAGTGCCGAGCTCGTAGAAAAGTCATCCACAACGTGGTAACCTGAAATCTCAACAAAAACAACTCGAAACAACATCAAATTGCCCAAAAGAGGGCCAACGGGAGATAAAACATATTTTTCATAAAAAGTCATTCAAGTTCATCACAATTCGGAGTCAAATAAGGGGAATGTCGTTCAAATGTGGCGATATAAACGCGGTAAATCTAACGTCATCAAATCACCCCACACTTAAACGTTTGTTTGTCCTCAAACAAGAATTTTACCACAACAATGCACCAACTTGAATGAGCAAACCGAAAACCTCTTGGTTCCTAGAAAGATGTATACGGTGCTTCAACCAAACAAGAGGATTACCCAACTAACCACACAATTAGGAACCAAACTTTTGCCAGAGTGAAAGAGGAACAAGACTTTAACGAACTAGTGAACAACCTGACTTGGTAAAGGCAAGACAACGCTTACTTCCGCTACACTTACTCTAGGACGCAACCAGACACTTGCTAGATAAGGGAACACGACTAGAACAAAATTAAAGAGAATTTCATTTTTCTCTTCATCTTTTTTTTTCCTTTCTTTTTTTTTTCCGAATGGGCGGTACAGTGTGGATACTACCGGGTACGGAGCAGCCGGAAACCTTTGGAATTCCGCGTTATCCTAGACCCCAGCCACGATCGGGAGTAGGTTAGAAGAAGAATGCCACATTGAGACTTCCCTTTAGGACTACAGCAATGGGCAGGCACGTATGCCAGCTCGTGAATCGACCCACAACTTCAATACCAAACCATTCATTTTTCAGATTTTCTTTGATTGGGAAAAATCAATAACAACTTAAAGCACGAAATTAACAGATCCCTTATCTAGACTCGATCCAGGCATTGAACTAGAGAATTCGAGCGTCAGACAGACCAAGTCTTACACATTAACAAGTCAACTGTTCACTAACACGATAAGGGCAAGCTCCTAGACTACTAAGAGCAAGAAGAATGGGAGATGGTCATAATTCAGGTTCTCACACACACATTTGGTTAAAGCCGAAGCACCACATCAATCTCACCATATGGAAGACAGTAGGCAATCCAAGAAGTTATTAAGCAATGTGGAAAATTACTTGCTATCGAGAATGGGAAGCTGTGAAAGAGTGACAAAACAAGGCACAATCACCGCCCATTACTTGGCAAAACATGCAAACAAAAACCCCACCCCACACTTAAATTTGGACATTGTCCTCAATGGACTGCACAACAGTGAAGAAAAGTGTAAAGGGGTACCGGGAAACAGACCATGAGGGTGCAAGAGATGGCATGAATGAACAACCAGAGCGCATGTCTTGATCAGAGCCGGGGTCACAGAAAGTGGAACAATAAACCTGAGGATCAGGGAAAGAGAAGAAACATAACACGATTAGATCATTCAGAATACAAGGGTTTAACTGACTCGACCCACATAACAGTTGAACAAAGACTCAAACACAAACCCACTCAAAATCCGACACAAGTGAAAAGAAAATACAAGTCTGAAAGTGGAAAATAAAGAAATCCTGAAGTCGAGTCCGGATCCCTAGCCCCGTCGTCCGCGGCTCCGCTGAGTCCCCTGTCGAGCCGTAAGGGGTGGATGGCGATCCAGGAGCTGCTGTAGTAACGCCATCTGCTCCTCGTGCTGCTCCTGGTACAAGTTATGACGAGCATCCTGCTGCGCTCTCCACGCAGTCTCCCTAGTGTGCCAGGTACGCTGCTCATCCTGATTGCGGATGACCTCCTGCTGCCAAGCAAGGGATCCCTGACCAAAATCTGCACGCCACGCGTCCCAGCTCGCCAACCTGTCATCGATGCGTTGCTGCCATGGGTGCCCTCCCTCGTTGAATGTGGCCTGCCACTGCTCTAACCGCAAGACAGATCTCTGCAAGTCAAAAGGCTGCGAGGAATCGCCAAAGACAGGAGTCTGAGGTGGATCGGCAGCTGGCGAGTGAGGTGGCTCGGTGGCCTGGGGGCCGGGCAAAGCTCCATAAACCGGTCGGGCATGTCTAGCTCTCCTGGGGATCATTGGTCTCGGAACTAAACCATGTGAGATCAAGTAGTGAGTGCCGAAATCCCTGGGTGGAACGGCATCTATAAAAACCTCAGCTGGCCAGCGATCAGCTAATCCAGCTGATGCAACGATCCTCGAAACATACCACCCACCAGGAAGAGAGCGTGGAATGGTAGCTCTCCCAACTCGTTTCCCAAAGAAAGAAGCGATCACGTAACCTGGATGGAGTCCCATGCCAGTGCTCATAGATCTGAATAACTGCAGCTCTTCATTATAAAAATGGTGCCCCCCGTACTCCTGTGACAAAATGTTCGCCGGAGCACCATATGCAAGAACTTCCACACCGGGCACCTAATGGAGCGATAGGTAGACGCACTGGTAGTCAACCCACCTTCAATCCCAGTTAACTCAAACCACATTTTAGCAGAGGATTCCAATCTGTACTCTGGTGACTCCTGAAGTCCCGCTAGTCCCACATTGCTTTGAGGGGGAAAGCCGAGAAGATGTCCAAATGAATCGTACGACTCGGTAAACCACTGCCCCCCCAACGAGAAACGAATATGCTGCTTAGTGAGATTTACGATCCTAGCGTCCCAACTGAAAGTAGACCAAAACTCTTGAAGTGGAAGAAGAGGTGCAGCATCTGTAACCTGGGCAATAACGAGTAGGCGTCCCCGTCGCAACCTGTAAATTAAAACCTGTTGTAAAACTCTGGAAAAGCTTCCTGAATTCCTTGAAAGTCGATGAGGGCTCCAACAGTGGGGGAAAGATGGTGAATCTTCTGAAAGCGCGTCCAATGCTCCTCAGAAAGCTGGAGAATGAACGGTGAAGGTTATCCGGTCTGCCGCCAGCAGCAGGAATAAATGGCTGTATAGGCATAGCTTCCTCCCTATCGGAATCTCGCTCATTAGCAGCTGGCTGAGTGTTAGTGTGTGGTGGTGCAGAAGACGAATCCCCTTCCTCATAATGTGATTGCATCGCTGTCTTTCCCCTGTCCATAATCTCAAATGAGTGATGGCTAAATCCTCAAGAAAATCGACGAACGACCCGAAAATACCAAAAACTAGGTTTTGGCTCGATCCTAGCTCAAATCTTCACCAAATCAGGAGAAAATCGGTTGAGGACGGTCGGAAATCAGTAGGGAACTCGATTTGGTGAATGGGTAAGTGTGGGGTGGTGAAATCGAGCTAAAATCGGAGGTTTGGGTCCGAAATTTGGAAAACTGAAGCCTCCTCTATTTGCTTCGGTTGAATGAAGAAGAAGAAGGAAAAAGGGGGTTTGATCCGAAAAGGCTGAGGAAAAGAAGGGATTGGTGTTTGTGCGCACAAAAAGTGCGCCTGGAATTTTATAAAGTGCGCCAGCGCACTTTTGTTCAGAAAAGGCGCACTTTTTTCGAAGATGGCAAAAAAATTCCAGGGGACTGAAAATAAAGTGCGCCCGGCGGCACTGTAAAAGTGCGCCAGCGCACTTTTTGGGTAAAAAAGGCGCACATTTTGACCTGCTACGAGACAAAATTTTTTCTTTAAATCCAGAATTCGTTTTAAAGACCAGGATCTCAAATTTGACGACGGAGACACAGAAAAATTCCCACAAAAACACCAAGACTGACGCACGACTCTACCACAGACTCGACTCAAAAGAAAAAAATAAAAAAAATAAAATAAAATAAAAGACTCCAGACTCGGGTTGCCTCCCGAGAAGCGCTCTCGTTTAACGTCTTTGAGCTAGACGATACCTGGTTTACGGTGCCTCGAGACTAGCCTTCTCCGTCACACCAATGAACGCTCCCGCTACATAAAGCTTCAGACGATGTCCATTCACCTTAAAGGGCTCTTCTCCGGCCTTGAAAATTTCCACAGCGCCATGAGAGAGGACGTTAGAGACCGTGAACGGACCCATCCAACGAGACTTAAGCTTGCCGAGAAGAGATGCAGCCGTGAATTGTAAAGGAGCACTTGATCCCCTTCTTTAAACTCCTTGCTTCCCTTCAAGCGTGAATCGTGGAGCTTCTTGGTACGCTCTTGTAAATCTTCGAGCTCTCATAAGCTCGGTTCCTCCATTCCTCAAGCTCTAGAACCTGCAATTTCCTCTCTTCACCTGCAAGACTAGCATCCAAGTTCAGTAGCTTAAGGGCCCAGTAGGCTCTATGCTCGAGCTCTACTGGCAGATGACACGCTTTCCCATATACCAGAAAATATGGGGAGGTTCCTATAGGCGTTTTAAAGCCGTCCTATATGCCCAAAGCGCATCATCAAGCTTGGTGGACCAATCCTTAGAGGATTGATCGACGGTTTTCTCAAGAATCCGTTTCAATTCCCGGTTTGACACCTCGACTTGACCACTCGTTTGAGGGTGGTAAGCCGTGGACAAACGATGAGTAACACCAAACTTCTGGCACACTTTATCAAATTGACCCTGAAAATGAGTTCCACGGTCGCTAATGATTGTCCTAGGTGCACCAAAACGAGAAAACAGCTTCTTGAGGAACTTTCCAACAACTCGGGCATCGTTAGTGGGGAGAGCTTGCGCTTCCACCCACTTCGATACATAATCCACAGCCACGAGTATGTACTTGTTACCAAAAGAAGGAGTGAAAGGACCCATAAAATCGATCCCCCACACATCAAAAATTTCAACAACCACAGAAATTTGTTGAGGCATTTCATCTCGTTTAGAAATCTTACCTGCTCGTTGGCACGCATCGCATGCCTTGATGAAATCTTGGCAATCCTTGAAGATAGTAGGCCAGAAAAATCCAGAAGCCAAGATCTTCCGAGCAGTTCGGTTTGCTCCATGGTGGCCACCGACAGGTCCAGAATGGCAGTGTTCCATTATATCCCAGCCTCCGCTAGAGTTACGCACCTCCGGATGATGTCATCAGAGCCAATCCGGAACAAATAAGGATCATCCCAGAAGTACTTCTTAACTCTGTAAAGAACTTCCTCCTTTCTTGACGGAGAAGTCCGTCCTTACTTCACCCGTGGCCAGATAATTAGCGAGGTCTGCAAACCAAGGACCCTCTGCCTCCTTTATCATTATAGCAAATAGGTGTTCTTCCGGGAAAGTTTCCCGGATCGGTAGATTATCACCAGAACTCTGCTCATGCTCCTCCAATCGTGACAAATGATCCGCAGCCACATTCTCGACCCCTTCTTGTCTTGGATCTCAAAATCAACTCTTGCAAGAGGAGAATCCAGCGGATTAACCTTGGCTTAGCATCCGCCTTGCTCATAAGATATCGGATAGCTGCGTGATTGTGAAGACAATAATTTTAGCAAAAAGAAGATAGGAGCGGAACTTATCAAAGGCAAAGACTACCGCTAACATCTCCTTCTCGGTAGTTGTGTAATTCCGTTGAGCTTCATTCATTGTCTTGCTGGCACAGTAGATTGGCCTGAACCACTTCTCAATCCGCTGCCCCAAGACCGCTCCAACGGCATAATTGCTCGCATCACACATAAGCTCGAAGGGCAGTTTCCAATTCGGAGCTACAACTACAGGTGCTGAAACAAGCTTATTCCTCAAAGTCTCGAAAGCTGTCATGCACTTTTCGTCAAAGAGGAAAGGAACCTCTTTCTCTAGTAATCGAGTCATAGGCAAGGTGATTTTAGAAAAATCCTTGATAAACCGCCTATAAAACCCTGCATGACCCAGAAAGCTTCCTACTGCTTTGACGGAAGAGGGAGGCGGTGCTTGGCAATGGTGTCGATCTTCGCCGGATCAACCTCAATACCCTTCTTCGAAACTTTGTGCCCAAGCACAATGCCCTCCGTCACCATGAAATAGCTCTTCTCCCAGCTAAGAGCTAAATTTGCGGCTTCACATCTCTTAAGGACTCCTCAAGGTTTTTCAAGCCATGTTCAAAAGAATGTCCATAAACCGAGAAATCGTCCATAAATACCTCCACAGCATCTCCAATGAGCTCATCAAAGATACCCATCATGCATCTCTGAAACGTAGCTGGCGCGTTACAAGTCCGAAGGGAATTCTGCGATAGGCAAAAGTACCAAACGGGCATGTGAAAGTGGTCTTTTCTTGATCCTTCGGTGCGATGGGAATCTGAAAATACCCGGACTCCCATCCAGGAAGCAGTAATACTCATGACCGCCAAGCGCTCCAACATCTGATCAATGAAAAAGGGGGGAAAATGGTCTTTTCTTGTAGCATCATTTAATCGTCTGTAATCAATACAGACTCTCCATCCGTTAACTGTCCTCGTAGGATGAGCTGCCCCGCTGCATTAGGTACCACGGTGAGCCTCCCTTCTTAGGCACACAATGAACGGGCTCACCCAGTTACTATCAGAAATGGGATAAATAATCCCAGCATCCAGAAGCTTGATCACCTCCTTCTTTACAACCTCCATCATGTTGGATTAAGACGTCGTTGAGGTTGTCTAACAGGTCTCTGGTTCTCCTCGAGGAAGATGTGATGCATACAGTGGGAAGGATGAAATTCCCTTAATATCTGTCACCCTCCAAGCAATAGCACGCACATGCCTCCTAAGCAACCGTATGAGCTCATCCTTCTGCGGTTGAGTGAGGGTCGAATTAATTATGACCGGAAACTTAGAGTCCCTCCCAGATATGCATACTCTAAGTTTGGAGGCAGATCTTCAACTCAAGTTCCGGAGCTTCTTCATATGAAGTCAAAAGTCGACGCTCGGTGGCGGTGTAAAAGCAGTTTGCGGAACCTGGTCAACATATTCCTCTTCTTCATACATGCTCATAGATGCTACCTGTTCATCCCGAATTGCTCCTGCATCAACAAACTGACCAGAAACAATACACTTCTCTAGCGAGTCTTCACTCACTAGGTTAGTAAACACAGAGGTAGAAAGCACAGTAACAATTTCTTCAACAGCACACAAGTCATTGTAGTGGTGAGGAAATTGAATGCTATTATCTAAACGAAATGTAGCATGATCTTTTCCTACCCTAAGAGTTATAAGTACCTCCTAGCACATCTATGAGAGAACCGGCTGAATACAAGAATGGACGACCAAGAATCAACGGCATATCAGCATGAGCATCAATCACGACAAAATCAGTAGGAAACTTAAATGGACCAACTTCAAGAATTACATCTTCTAAATACCCCTAGGCACAGCAGAAGATTTATCAGCTAATTTTACGTTCATGCGAGTTGGTTTAAAATCAAGCATTCCTATATCAGAAGCTAAGCTATGTGACATGACATTGATGCTAGCTCCTATCCGCTAAACCACGTCCAAACGGAAAGTACCAATGCGACAAGGTAGAGTGAAAGAACCTGGATCGCGGCGCTTATAGGAAGCTTATTTAGCACAATGGTAGATACCTCCTCATTAAGCTCCAAGTCTTCGAATAGCTCTGGGAAGTTCGCTTGTTCTTCCTCCGTGAGAGCTAAGAGTTCTTGCAACTTCAGCTTGTTGGTGGCTGCATCTTCATGTACTTGGCAAATTTCGGCATCGTCAAAATCATCTCCTTCATCGACATGTCAACGTGAACCCTGTTCAGCATCTTAGGAATAGCTGGTATTGAGCATCGTAGAGATCCTTATTAAGCCTGGCAGGATAAGGTGTCTTAGGCTTGTGAGGGTTAGTAACCGGTATAGGAGAGGAGGGAATAACCGGTAATCTCTTCCTTATTTGGCTGCTGAATTTGTTCCTCTTCCTCCACGTCTTCTTCTTCGATGAGATGAGGAGGAGGAATTAGAGTTGGCACCTGCTTCATGGGAATATCTGTGAGCTTCTTCCCGCTCCTTGTTTCCACAGCTCCCACATGTTCATTCTGGTTTGGATTAGGGAGAGTGGTGGTAGGTAGAGATCCAATACCCTTCTCCTTAAGCATATTTGTGATTCCTGCCATCTGATTCGCAAGCATCTGGAGAGAAGAGTCGTGGTGTGAGATGTCCCTTGTTTGATTGGGTTACAGCAAAAATCTTTTCCAACATGATCTCGGAATAAGTCTTAGGCGCAGAAGAGCTCAAACCACGTTGTTGTCCTGATTCTGGTTCTGGTTCTGGTTCTGGTTCTGGTTCTGGTTCTGGTTCTGGTTCTGGTTCTGATTGTTATTCCAGCCTCCTCTGTTCTGCCATTGGGAATTCTGATTTTGATTCCCATTATACCTTTGGTAACCCCCTTGATTTCCTCCCTGAAACTGATTCTGATTTTGGTTGTTGTTCCAGTTCCCTCTGCTCTGCCATTGGGAGTTTTGATTCTGGTAACCATTGGAATTTTTGAAATTGTTGTTCTGGTTCTGGTAATTCCTCTGGTTCTGTCCCCCAACATAATCAACCTCCTCTTGTTGTTGGTCTGGGTTACCCTCAATCTTCCAGTTACAACTCTCTGCTGTATGGTCTGGACCACCACAGTTTGAACACGGGGCGGTGACTGCTGCTACAGTCGCCGCCGTTGAAGAAGAGGAAGGAGTGGTTCTAGAAAGCATCTTGAACCCTGGCGGTGGAGCGTAGGAACACCCGATGCGGGAGCTATTTGAGCTCTTCCCCAACTCATGTTTTTAGCCTCTGTACTTCCATCTCCAGAGTCGAGTTATCCCAAATCCAACTGACTTCTAACAATATCCACTGGTGCAGGAACTGTGGGTACAGGGTATGATGAATCAATAGAGAACCTATTTTTCTCTGAATGTCTGCTGTCCATCTTCATTGGGTTAACGTGCATGAGAGATTTGATTTTCGCGGCAAAACTCTTGCAAGCATCCAAGGCCGCGGTTACGGTCATGTCGTTCAAATCCATAGTCAGCTGTAGAGAGAACTCCTTTTTCTTCCATAGTCCAGGCCACGGAAGAATGTAGAGAACTTGTTATAGTCATCCCATCCATGGTGAGGACAAGCCCGGAGAAGCCCTAAGTATCTCTGCCAAGCCTCATAGAAGTTCTCCTCCGATCCACTCTCGAATCCTGCAATTTGTGCTCTGAGTGCATCTGTTCTAGAAGGGGAGAAGAACTCTTCTAGGAATGCTTTAGCCAGACCATCCCACGTAGTGAAGTGATTCGCAGGATGATCATACAACCACAATTCTGCTTGACCCTTCAGAGTGAAGGGAAAAAGTTGAAGCTTGACTGCACTATGATCCGCTTCATTATTGGAAACTGTATGAGCCAGCCTCAAAAAGTTCCTCACATGAGCATTCGGGTCCTCATTAACACCTCTAGAGATAGTGTTCCCGTTCGCTTGAATCATATTGATCAAGTGAGATGGAATGTGCAGATTCCGAGTTCCCGTGTTGGGAATCTGGATGCTCGAAGATGTCCCATCTATGGTCGGTCGGTCGTAATCCTTCAATGTCCTTTCCGCCGCCATAACTTCTATCTCAGGTGGAATAGGAGGATCTGTGAGAGGATCAATAGTAGCAATGGTGGATGGTGAAGGCGAGGGCGTAGGCTAGGATGTAGATGTAGATGTGAAGAGGTTCTTCCTTGCTTTAGGTGTCCTGGCTGGAGGAGGAGGTACCGGAGTAGTGCCGAAATGAGTGTAGAAGACTCTACCCTTTTCAGCTATGCGCTTACTAGCCCGCTTTTCCTCCGTACTGCAATCTTGCCTGAAACGCCAAAAACAAGAAATACCAAGTAATACAAAAATGTGGGAGATAAGAAATGAAAAGAGAGTGAATGAAAAGCTTAGACGCACAATGCCTTTCCTAGAAAAAGAAAAGGTCCCCGGCAACGGCGCCAAAAACTTGATGCGCAAATTAATGCACACTAGTTTTACTCACTAGATCGCTCTAGCGAGATCGTTACTTCCCAAGGGTCTTTCTGTTTCTATTACTCAACTAATGTGGAATAAGCTATTCGGGTTTAAACGTTTGTTTGGAAATGGTGGTGAATGAACTAAAAATCTAGAAATGCAAATTAAACCAATCAAGCAGGCAAACAAGATGGAGCTTCAAGAATTGACTAAGGCGCTTGTCCAGACTCGAATCCGCTCTAGCTCGACTAAGACGGATGATGCAATGCAACTAAGGTTTTAACAGACTCAATTCCTCGACGCTTCCTTTGGCAATCTCTACTCCATGGTCAGGACGCAGAGAAACTATCCTAGCAAACCTATGAGTTCCTATGGTCAAGATAACTCATAAATCTCCAAGAATGCACGAAGAACAATGAAACGCCGCACAGAAATGCAAAGAGATTAATTTCACCGGCCCTATGGTCAAGACACCGGGTAATCTTAATGACCTTCTAAACCCTAGAATGACTCACGTCCATGGTCAGAACCGCAAGACAAAGATGAAGCAAATTCTACGATATGGTCAATCTGCGAATTCAAGAGCTTCAAATTAGGGTTTTAGAAAAATCTAAATTAAGTCTGAATAAACCTCAATTAACATAAACGGGTTAGAAACCCGACATCATCCATACAAAGCTTTGCTAGAACTTCATCTAATCTGAACAAACTAAGAGTTTAGCTCGACATCATCGCAGAAGCAATCACAGAAACAAAGAAGAAGAAAACTGGAGAAGAAGACATCTTACTCCGAGTAAACCTAATCCTGTCGAATCCTAGAAACTCCTGAGCTAATCCTCGCTTCTCCTCGTTAATCGTCACTTCAAAGCTTCAATATCCTCCTCCGAGAGTGTCTGGTTTGTCGAAATTAGAATGAAGAATGAAGTCTCCCCGTCTCTCCCTTGAAAACCCTGTTTTACTCTCCGAAATCCGTCCTGGGAAAAAGTGCGCCCGGCGGCACTTAAAAAGTGCGCCGGCGCACTTTTCCATGAAAATGGCGCACTTTTGTGGCCGATGGAAAAATTCCAGGAGACTAAAAATAAAGTGCGCCTGGCAGCACCAGAAAAGTGCGCGGCGCACTTTTCATGATT
>JAVBHU010000041.1:0-65503 GCA_034768395.1 Linum lewisii
CACATTTTGACATGCCAGGCGCACTTTTCGTGCATAAAAGGACGGATTTGCACAGAAATCCATAACTTCCCCTTCTTTCTCTTTCCCCGAAATTCGTTTTTGACGAACCAAAAACCTCTTAGCTTCAATCCTTGATTCCGGGAGTTGTAGAGCTCCGATTTGCGATCCGTTTGTTGCTACGCGTTCGTGGCGACGAGAGGAAGAGATCTCACATCGTGGTTCTGGGTGGTTCGGAATAGGCTGCTGTCGGTGAGGAGGAGAAGAGCTACGACTTTGGAGTGGTAGAGCTTGGTCGTTCGGGTTTCGGGAGTTGTTTTAGAGCCTCGTCTTCTTGTCAGGTGAGGGTTTAGCGTACGATAGGTAGAATTGGTCGACGTGAGGAGTTGAAACTTGACTTAGAGAATGTAGGGCGTTGCATGAAATTGAAAGAGAGTAAAAGGGAATTTCGTTATATGATTGATTGTTGAGTATTTGCGATTGTTGTCGGTTGTGGTATGCTTGTTGATATGATGAATTGCATGATGATAGCGGGCTGTTTGTTATGTGCGATGAATGGGGGAAAGATTAACCTTGATGCTTAATGGATTGGATGTAGTAACGAGTGTAGGAGGGCAGGGGTATGATGCTGTAAGTGTATTTCTGCCTGGAATTGTTAATCTGTGGTTGCAGGAGGGTGGTCCTGCCAATGTGGGGTCGCCCTTAATTGACGAACAGGTGGATGGTCCCACCAATGTGGGGTCGTCCAATGAAGGACGTACAGGAGGGTAACCCTACGACTCATGACATGGCTTCCCCTGTACTTGCAGGTGGGGGTGGCCGGTGAGCTAGCCGTTTACCCTTAAACTGTTTGTGCCGTGGGAGGCGTTGGATGACTTGTGATGTGTGGTTATGTGTGATGTGGAATTGTGATGATGCTATGTGTGTGTGTGTGTGTGTGTGGTTGTCGAGGTGTGTGAATGAGTGCAAGTGGTGTAGTTTGGGATATGGTTGAGTATGCGATAGATGTTGATGTTGGTGGTGGGAATTGATGTGAGTTCTGATGGTTGGACTGAATGATGCGAATGAGCTGTGTGATGAGTATGATGGTTGGTTGTAAGTGTTGAGTGATTGGTTGTGTTGATTGAATGATAGAACCGGTAGGAGTCCACACTGCCCACCTTGAGATGTGATGAGTTGTGTCCGGTTCACGTTGAGTCAATCACTCTGGTTAGCTACCAGGGATTTATGTTGAGTCGGTCTACGTCGAGTGGATCACCCGGGTCAAGTACCTGGGATTATGGTTGTGGTATCGGTCTACGTTGAGTAGATCACCCTGGGTTGTATTACCGGGGATTGTTGGCCGGCAGTGGTGGTGTGGAGCAACTCCTAGGCGCCTAATAACTCACCTAGAATTTAATGAGTCAAGTCGTGTTGTGACAGTATGATGTGTGGAGTCTGTGGGACAGGGGTTGGTAGTGTTGTGCTTGGTTGATGTTAGTAACTGTGAAACTGTGAATTGCGAGTTGCGTGGTTGAAGTATGAAAGTGGGTGCTATTCGTGTTGGAAGATGTATTGTAATTAAGTGTTGTATCGTGTGTATGATGACTCCGTTGATGCTATTATATTGCGGTATGAGATTGACCGGTGTGCATGTTCTAACCCTGATAGTGATGTTGTAGTGAGGATTGATGACTTGTGTACATTGCTGAATCTTATTAATTGTGTGTACTGGTGGAGGTAAGTTCTTGTGTGATCACCTAGTAGCATGCTAGGATTAAAATGATAATGGCTGTGTCAGATTCCGTTGTGTTGTTTGTGTGCAGAGTTGGGATCACTCCTAGGCTAGGTTCGGCGCATAGGTAGACCCAGTGGGTTCACTCAGTTTCATTAGGAAGCTGATCCCCCCCAGTTTCTCTTTTCAGGTGTTCGGTTGAGTTCGGAGGAGTTGCAGGTTGGAGTTGTGAAGTGAAGAATTAGGAAGCTATTGTGGAGTGACCATTGTTTTAAATTTAGATTTCAGTTGACACTTTTGGGTTGGAAGATTTGTGATCGTTTTGAGATTTTATGATCGGTTGTGATCGGATTTCGGATTTCAGTTGTATTTCGGTTTTATTAAGTGGAGGCCTCCTTCGTTTTGAACTTGTATTTAAGAGTTGTTTCTGTTTCCGCTGCGTTTTACTCTTTTCTTTTAAAGCTGGTTCTTCAAGTAGCACTCAAACTGGTTCGACCACGGGCGAACTCGGGTCGGTTTGGGATGGGTGTTACAAGTGGTATCAGAGCCTGGTTAGTTGCTGCTGTGTTGGTGATTCGTCTCTTCTTCTAGAGGAGTAATTAACCTCATAGGAGGAAGGGAAGAAGCACCGGCACAGGACCAACTTTTCAGGGATTTTCAAATCGTTTTGAATTGGGTGGGAAGTTTTGAAAGGAAAGTGTTGTGAATTTGAAAGGAAAGTGATTTGAAATGAAATGTGATTTCTGAAAATTGGTCAACTGAAATGTTTTGTGTCCTCCTGTAGTGAAGAGGGTGGCGGAGTAGTTGAGAGTGGAAGTAGTAGCAGGTTGGGAAATTGGTTAGAGGAGTAGAGCCTTGTAGAATTTGGTTAAGTGAGTAGAGTGCTTGAGGGTGTGAGTTTTAGTCGAAGGTATTAGCTTCATAGTTCTTGTTGGTGTGAGTTGTGCTTTGTTGAGCTCTTGCGTTGTGGTTGTGCTCTTGAGTGAGTTTTGTTTGATTGTGTTTTGGTTGTGTTCTTGTTGTGAGTAGTGCCGTTGAGGTTCGGTTGTGCGTGTCTGTTAGGTAGAAGTTTGAAGTAGTGTGGGAGTAGTGCCCTTAGAAGGTGTGTGTTGCTAGAGCCGTTAAAAGGGAGTTTCGGGAGGTGATGAGATCCTTGTGTTGCTGCGTTATGCTGTGATTTGTGGATTCGTTGCTAGAGCGAGTTGGGTTGTGATTTCGGGGACGAAATCTTTTGAAGTTGTGGAGACTTGTAACATCCCCGCCCAACCGAACGGGTTAGAACTCAAGTCTGGGTGACTAGAGTGCCGGAAACGGTACTTAAGAGGGTCTCTTGAGGTCTGGGATGTTTGGGTGTGTGCCGGGTTGAAGTTGCAAAAGAGGGGAACAGTGTACAGTACCAAAAGTGTTGATTTTGGGCCCTGATGTGCGCAGGCGCACTTTTAGAAGTGCCAGGCGCACTTTTCAATTAAAAAGGCAAACTTTCGGCGGAATATTCAAAATGTGCGCCTTTTAGGGGTCAATGTGCGCCGGCGCACATTTTGACATGCCAGGCGCACTTTTCGTGCATAAAAGGACGGATTTGCACGGAAATCCATAACTTCCCCTTCTTTCTCTTTCCCCGAAATTCGTTTTTGACGAACCAAAAACCCCTTAGCTTCAATCCTTGATTCCGGGAGTTGTAGAGCTCCGATTTGCGATTCGTTTGTTGCTACGCGTTCGTGGCGACGAGAGAAAGAGATCGCACATCGTAGTTCTGGGTGGTTCGGAGTAGGCTGCTGTCGGTGAGGAGGAGAAGAGCTACGACTTTGGAGTGGTAGAGCTTGGTCGTTCGGGTTCCGGGAGTTGTTTTAGAGCCTCGTCTTCTTGTCAGGTGAGGGTTTAGCGTACGATAGGTAGAATTGGTCGACGTGAGGAGTTGAAACTTGACTTAGAGAATGTAGGGCGTTGCATGAAATTGAAAGAGAGTAAAAGGGAATTTCGTTATGTGATTGATTGTTGAGTATTTGCGATTGTTGTCGGTTGTGGTATGCTTGTTGATATGATGAATTGCATGATGATAGCGGGCTGTTTGTTATGTGCGATGAATGGGGGAAAGATTAACCTTGATGCTTAATGGATTGGATGTAGTAACGAGTGTAGGAGGGCAGGGGTATGATGCTGTAAGTGTATTTCTGCCTGGAATTGTTAATCTGTGGTTGCAGGAGGGTGGTCCTGCCAATGTGGGGTCGCCCTTAATTGACGAACAGGTGGATGGTCCCACCAATGTGGGGTCGTCCAATGAAGGACGTACAGGAGGGTAACCCTACGACTCATGACATGGCTTCCCCTGTACTTGCAGGTGGGGGTGGCCGGTGAGCTAGCCGTTTACCCTTAAACTATTTGTGCCGTGGGAGGCGTTGGATGACTTGTGATGTGTGGTTATGTGTGATGTGGAATTGTGATGATGCTATGTGTGTGTGTGTGTGTGGTTGTCGAGGTGTGTGAATGAGTGCAAGTGGTGTAGTTTGGGATATGGTTGAGTATGCGATAGATGTTGATGTTGGTGGTGGGAATTGATGTGAGTTCTGATGGTTGGACTGAATGATGCGAATGAGCTGTGTGATGAGTATGATGGTTGGTTGTAAGTGTTGAGTGATTGGTTGTGTTGATTGAATGATAGAACCGGTAGGAGTCCACACTGCCCACCTTGAGATGTGATGAGTTGTGTCCGGTTCACGTTGAGTGAATCACTCTGGTTAGCTACCAGGGATTTATGTTGAGTCGGTCTACGTCGAGTGGATCACCCGGGTCAAGTACCTGGGATTATGGTTGTGGTATCGGTCTACGTTGAGTAGATCACCCTGGGTTGTATTACCGGGGATTGTTGGCCGGCAGTGGTGGTGTGGAGCAACTCCTAGGCGCCTAATAACTCACCTAGAATTTAATGAGTCGAGTCGTGTTGTGACAGTATGATGTGTGGAGTCTGTGGGACAGGGGTTGGTAGTGTTGTGCTTGGTTGATGTTAGTAACTGTGAAACTGTGAATTGCGAGTTGTGTGGTTGAAGTATGAAAGTGGGTGTTATTCGTGTTGGAAGATGTATTGTAATTAAGTGTTGTATCGTGTGTATGATGACTCCGTTGATGCTATTATATTGCGGTATGAGATTGACCGGTGTGCATGTTCTAACCTGATAGTGATGTTGTAGTGAGGATTGATGACTTGTGTACATTGCTGAATCTTATTAATTGTGTGTACTGGTGGAGGTAAGTTCTTGTGTGATCACCTAGTAGCATGCTAGGATTAAAATGATAATGGCTGTGTCAGATTCCGTTGTGTTGTTTGTGTGCGGAGTTGGGATCACTCCTAGGCTAGGTTCGGCGCATAGGTAGACCCAGTGGGTTCACTCAGTTTCATTAGGAAGCTGATCCCCCCCAGTTTCTCTTTTCAGGTGTTCGGTTGAGTTCGGAGGAGTTGCAGGTTGGAGTTGTGAAGTGAAGAATTAGGAAGCTATTGTGGAGTGACCATTGTTTTAAATTTAGATTTCAGTTGACACTTTTGGGTTGGAAGATTTGTGATCGTTTTGAGATTTTATGATCGGTTGTGATCGGATTTCGGATTTCAGTTGTATTTCGGTTTTATTAAGTGGAGGCCTCCTTCGTTTTGAACTTGTATTTAAGAGTTGTTTCTGTTTCCGCTGCGTTTTACTCTTTTCTTTTAAAGCTGGTTCTTCAAGTAGCACTCAAACCGGTTCGACCACGGGCGAACTCGGTCGGTTTGGGATGGGTGTTACAGTTTCACACCTTTTCTGGTTGTTATTTTGAAGATGATGCAGCTGATGGACGAAATCCACAATCTGGATTAAGAAAGTTTTACTCTCCTAGTACTGAACCTGCTCAAACAAGAACAAGAGGGGTTTTATCAGCTGTTTGTACTCCTGCTAATGGCTCCTCCTCTAGTAAAAGAGGTCCCCTGAAGAATTTCTTATCAATGGTTGAAACTAGAGATTATGTGATTTGGGACTAACGGCAAGGATTTGTGGATTTAAGAATTTGTGATTAACCTCTATAATTATGTTTTTGTTTTATTTTTGCGGTTTGTGGTTTAAACCGCACCGAAACTGCGAATATTGCGGTGCGATTTGAACCAAATCGAATATGAATGCGGTGCGGCTTGAACCGCAATGTATGCGGTGCGGTTTCCTACGGATTTCCATCAATGCGGTGCGGTTCGTTTCGAACCGCACCGTTGCCCACCCCTACAGGGGAGTAGCGGCGGCTGAAACCTTCTTACAAATAGTGGCTAGCGGCAGAAAGCTTCTTAGTAAAACTGCCGACGGCCGAAAATAGAGGGGAAATGACGGCTCCTGTTGGTTCGAAATCGTGAGGTTGTGATGTTGATTGGGAGCTCCTCTCCTCGCCGTCTCCGTCAATGCCACATGAATCGCTCAGAGATCGAGTCGCCGACGCAATAGGAGTCACTGGCGTTGTATCTCGATCAACTAATACAACAAAGATGAACAACGATATTTTTTTTTCGAGAGCTTTGGGAACTTTGGGGGGGGGGGAACCTAGATCTAAATTTTAGTAAAAGAGAAATACTTAAATTTAATTATTTATTATATATTAGTTTTCTTAGCCCTAGGATCTGATTTCATTTAATCCTACAATTCACGTTCACTTTTGTCATGAGTACAAAATTTTGGTTTTGTCACCCACTAGGGTCCGCACCAAATGTGCATGGAAATTTTTATATTATATATATATATATATATAAAATGCTATTAAGATTTAATTGTCTTTATTAAATATGAAATTAGTTGATGAATATACCTATTCATAAAAAATAAAATATTAGAATACCTGAAAAACATATTTCTCTTTTTTGTTCTTGTAGCCGATGAGGCTAGAGATTTATTTTAGATATTCTTAATAAAGTAGAGATTGCAATAAAACATAAAAAGACGAATTATAATACTTCTCTATTATTCCCTTAATTACTTTAATGTTGATTAAAAATCAATGTGTGAAAAACTTTGCATGAGTTCTCTTCCATCCTGTTGATTCGCATAAGCGTAACTCCGATTTTTCTTGCGCTAAAGAAGGTCTATATCGTATTGGTTCCCATCAGCGAAAAAGATTGCAGTCCCTAATTAGGTGGCTCTTTTTCCAATGAAAATATTATCTATTTAAATAATTCCTTTATTATTCTTGAGATATCATCCACTTTTACTAATTATTCTTCAAAAATTATATTATATTTTTATGATTGTATTGTTATCTCATATCTAATTATTTTACTGAAAAAAATTGATGTGCGAAAATTTTGCTCGAGTTCACTTCAATTGAGTTGATTAAGAATAGATGCGAGAGAAATTTTACATTAGTTCTCTTCCATCGAGTTAATTCTCGACAGCGTAACTCCCTCCACCTCAGTGCTATTTCTCTTGCAGAAAACAAGGTTTATACATGATTGATTCCCATCATCGAAAAAGGTCACACACCGTAATTATGTAGCTCTTTTCCAATGAAACTATTTTCTGTTTCATTAATTCCTTAGTTATTTTTGAGATGTCATCCACCTTTGCTAATTATTCTTAAAAAGTTATATTATTTTTTATTATTATATTATTATATCCTATTAAATTCTTTTACTGAAAGAAATCGATGCACAAGAAAGTTTGCATGAGTTCTATTTCATCAAGTTGATTAATAATCGATGTGCGGGAAATTTTGCATGAGTTATCTTCCATCGAGTTGATTCCCGACAACGTAACTCCTTCCACGTCAATCCGATTACTCTTGCGAAAAAGAAGGTCTATACCTAATTGATTCCCATCATCGAAAAAGGTCACACCCCCTAATTAGGTAGCTCTTTTTTCAATGAAACTCTTATCTATTTAAATAATTCCTTTATTATTCTTGAGATGCCATACACTTTTGCTAATTATTCTGAAAAAGTTATGCTATTTTTAATTACTAGTTTTGAACCCGACCTGTTGGTCGGGAATTTTATTTAACAATGGCAGTCATATAATATTTTTATTTTTGGAAGCTATTAGATTTAGGCGTGAGAATGGTACGAATATGTTTCATTTCAAGGTAAACGCTTCGGTGCTCCCACTAAAAGTGGGTGCACCGGGTACACCCACTGACGTTTGTGTTATCTAGAGTGATATTTCTATTGAACTAATAGTTTATATCAATAGATTTAATCTTAATAAGTCTAAATTAAACGCTAACATGAGATTTGGGCGCGTGGAGCGCGTGTAGCGATTTTTTTTCTCTGAATTTCGTTGCAGCGTTTTTCTCCGATTTTCATCGCCGGTGGGGCTTCTTCCCTTCATGGGTGAGCTCCGAAGGGACTCCGCCGGTGGGTGAAGGTCGTCGGCTGACCTCTGAGGTCTCCGGGATCCATTCGCGTTTGAATCTCAGATCTATTTTGTTCGGGGTACTGTTCTATTGATTTCTGAGGATGGGTTCGACAAGTAAAGAAGTTGATGCTAATCGTGTTGGGCGCTCTTGGGCTGATTTGGTGGTGGATGGAAGCTCGGAACTGAAGTTTGTAGAGATCCCGGAGGAGGCGACAGTGAATGGAGTCCTTCGTATCCCCAAGGAGGTGGTGGATAAGGGCTGTGAGCGTCTCCAAAGTGCAGTAGTGGCTCAATTTGTTGCACCGCAGCCGCCGTTGAGGGTGTTCTCAGCTGTAGCCCGACGTCTATGGGGTTATGAAGGACCAGTGGTAATCTCTGTCCTTTCTGAGAATTTCTACCTGATTGAATTCCAATCTGTCCAACTGTGTGAATGGGTGTTGGAAAGATCGTGGCACATTCATAACGCAAGTTTGATGTTGAGAAGATGGTATAATGGTGTAAAGCCGTTGAAGTTTTCTCTAGCAGCTATGCCAGAGTGGGTATTGCTTAAGATGGTTCCACCTGTGCTAGTCACGAATGATGGTATTAGCTGGGTTTCTAGTAAAATTGGTAAGCCAATTAATAAATTTGTTAGGGATGGGCTAAATGTTAAGGTGTGTCTCTTACGAGATGGCACTAAACCTTGTCCTGAAGAAGTGAGGGTTGAAGTAGATGATGGTTTTATTGAGGTTATTGAGGTTCATCGATTTCAAGCAAGAGAATATAAGAAAGTGGAGAATGCTGAGGGCAAGAGTAGTGCACCAGTGGCTGTGGAGAAAAAGTGGGTGGTAAAAGACCCTGGAAAAGCGAAGGTGCAGGTTGAGATTCAGGTGCACCCTGAAGCTTCTACTTCTGGAGAGAAAGAGGTTGTGGAAGGAACTGTGTAGTGTGATACACCAGATATGGGTGACAAAGGCACAGAGGTAAGTGAGAATGGTACGGGGACAAGTAAGACTAAGAAGAGAAGGAAGAATAGGAAGAAAATTCTGGATAAAATGTTGCAGGTGGCTTCAGCTTCCCAGCTCACTGTCTTACCTGTGAATGATGTTCATCCTGGCAATGTATCTGCATCTCCTTTGGGAGGGACAGAAGCACCAAAGGTGAATACCATTGTGCAGGGAGCTGGAGGGGGGCCAGGCAATGACCCTAAAGCTTCACTGCAAGTGGAGGGGTCACCTGGCCAGCTTAGTTCACTAAGTAGCCCTACTGAAGCCAATGAGGAAGAGGGAGTGCCTATTGAGTGTTCTGAGACTGAAAAGGAGAATGTGAGTTCAGACGAGTATGAGGAAGTGGTGAAAGTGCATGTTAAGGTAAAGCAGAAAGTAAGTGCAGGAGTGAGAACTAGGAACAAAAGAAGATGAAGATTCTTGCCTGGAATACAAGGGGATTTAATAAGAAGTGTAAATATACAGCTTTATCAGATTTCATTAAGTTTTATAAATTAGATGTCATTGCTATTTTGGAACCTAGAGTTAGAGCAGCAAAAACTATTCCTCTTTTTGAAGATAGATTTGAAGGTTGGCTTGCTAAGTTTGCTTTTGAAGGTGATCTTGGAAAAATCTGGTTGGTATGGAAGAAGGATGTTCCTCTTAAAGTACTAGAAGTAGGTACTCAGTTTATCCATGTGATTATTGAGCTACCCTCACCGTTCATGTGTACTTTCATATATGCCTCAAATGATAGAACTGAGAGGAAGAGGCTATATACTAAGTTGGAAAGTCTGAGCCAGTCTGTTATTCCTTGGTGTGCTCTGGGAGACTATAATGCTTATCTTGACCCCTCTGAAGCTTCGAATAGCCCGTCCAGCTTTGATAGTATGGATGAATTCAGGAATTGTGTTAGGGACTGTGAGTTGGTGGAGCACATTTCTGATGGACCTAAATATACTTGGGTAAATAACAGAGTTGATGATCCTATTGCAAGAAAACTGGACAGAGTGCTCATTAATACTGCTTGGCAGAATGAATCTGATCATTGTGCAATTTACTTAGATACAGATTTTGAGACAGTAACGCAGCCTAAGCCTTTTAAGTATTATTCTTGTTGGGCCAAGCATTCAAGTTATGATAGCATTGTTGAAGAGGTGTGGAAGAGGCAGCTTAAGGGTAGTTCTTACTATCGATTTTGTAAGAAATTGAGACTTTTAAAGGATGAGCTAAAAAAGTTAAATGCTAGGAGCTTCTCTGATATCAAACAAGGGTGAAGGAGAAAAATGCAGAGGTTGTGCAAGCAAAGAGGAACCTGTTTAATGACCCTACAGAGAGTAATCTTGCGGCTGTTAAGATTTTGACAGATGAACTGCAAGGGGTGAAGGAGGTAGAGGAGAGCATCCTGAGGCAGAAATCAAGAGTGGACTGGATCAAGCTAGGGGATGAAAACACAAAGTACTTCTATAATTATGTGAAAGCAAGGCACACAGTCAACACCATTAGGCAGATTAGAGATGAAAATGGTGTTATGTTAGAAAGTCTGGATGATATAGCTCAGGTTGCTGTGAAGTTTTATACTAAACTTCTTGGTAGCAGCAAGGAAGTGCAAGACATTGACCTTGATTCTCTCATTCAAAGAAAGTCGGGATCTGCTCAACAGAATGAAATGGTCAGACCTGTAACTCTGTCAGAGGTAATGAAGGCTGTTTTTGGAATGGCAAATGAGAAGGCCCCTGGTCCTGATGGATATAATGCATTCTTCTATAAGAATAGCTGGAATAAAATTGGGGGTGAAGTTATGGAAACTGTGAGATATTTCTTTGAGGAAGGGGTGATGCCATCTCAGGTAAACTCGTTGATTCTGACTCTAATCCCTAAGAAAACTAATGCAGCCGAGATGAAGGACTATAGACCCATATCCTGCTGCAATGTGCTTTATAAAATTGTATCTACGGTGCTGGCTAATAGGCTTTCTGCTGTCCTCCCTGATTTGATAAGCTATACTCAAACTGCATTTGTGAAAGGAAGGAGAATAGGTGATGGTATTATGTTAGCTCATGATTTGCTGAAGAATTATAAGAAGAAGGATGTGTCACCTAGGTGTGCTATGAAGGTGGACCTCATGAAAGCGTTCGATTCAGTAGAGTGGAAGTTTGTGCTTAATACCCTGAGAGCAATGAAAGTCCCTAATCAGTATGTGAGGTGGATAGAGGCTTGCTTTAAGTCTACAATGATGTCTATTAATGTCAATGGCTCCCTTAAAGGTTACTTCCCAGCTAAGAAGGGTTTAAGATAGGGTGATCCGATCTCACCATACTTGTTTGTGGTTTCCATGGAAGTGCTGAGCTGTATGTTTGATGAAGCTATAAAAGGGAAGAAATTTCAGGTGCATCCTCAGTGTAAGGCTGTCAAAGTTTCACATCTGAGTTTTGCTGATGATTTATTGATTTTTACTAAAGCTAGTGCCTGGGCAGTTCAGGAAGTTAAAGATGTTCTGAAGGTTTTCCATGAGTGTTCAGGACTGCAGTACAACCCTGAGAAAAGCTCAATCTATGTTGCTGGGATACAGGGAGAGGATGAGAAGGAAGTAGTGGATGCTTCTGGTTTCAATCAAGAAAGCCTCCCCTTCAAATATCTAGGGATGCCTCTTACCACAGGTAAGTTAAGAAGATGTGACTGCAAAAATTTGGTGGATAGAATTACTAGAAAGGTCACGGATTGGAAAGCTAGGAAACTCTCATATGCATGAAAGCTTCAATTAATTGAGACAGTTGTTGGAGGTACCCTTAACTATTGGATGTCTAATTTTTTGATTCCGGCCTCAATCATTAAATATGTTGAAAATTTGTGTAGTAGCTTTCTTTGGGGATTTGAAGTGGGTCAAGGGAGAGCTAAAGTAGCCTGGAATGTGGTAGCTAAGCCGAGGAGTGAAGGAGGCTTAGGGATAAAGGATTTTCGTACTTGGAATACTGCAAATGTTGTTAGGCACATATGGGAAATCCTATCTTTGTCGGGATCGTGTGGATAGCATGGTTAAGGGCTTATAGGCTGAAAGGGGGTAGTCTATGGAGTGTACAGTCTCAGTGTGGATCATGGCATTGGAAAAAGCTTTTAAAAGTCCGTGACTTAGTCAGATCTTATATAAGTACTGACGCAGAAGGAGATTTGACCTGGAAAGGCAGTGCAATGCCAAGATTCAAACTGTCTGTGGTATGAAAGATATACAAGTTAAGGACCAGAAAGTGGATTGGTATGATCTTGTGTGGACAGGTTACAGGATTCCAAGGAGATCTATTACAGCATGGATTATTCTGAATGGGAAGCTGGCTACTAAAGACACTATTAAGCGCTGAAACCCGGCATTGACACTAAATGCCTCCTCTATGTGGGGAATGAGAATCAAGGGATCATATCATAACAGATTGTGTGTATATTCAATCTATCTGGCAGGTCTTCATTCCGGAACTAGTTGGCAAGAGCTGGGATGGAATGTTAAATGCTGCTAAGAGCTGGAGTTTGAGCACAGTACTATGTAAGCTCAAAAGGTTGATATGGAGAGTTGTAGTAAGTGCAGTATGGATTGAGAGGTGCAAAAGGCATTTTACTGGGGACTTGATTCAGCATGAAGAGCTTAGTAAGCGCATCCGAGAAGAAATTATGTGCTTCTCGAAAGGGCATAGAGAAGAGAGCCAAATTTTGAGATACATGTGAATATCTTTAGATAGTGAGCTTTGTTTCCTTTAGTAGTTGTTAGAAGGACTAGTCCTGTTATTATTGCTTTTTGATGAAATATAGCCAACTAATTCATCAAAAAAAAAAGTCTAAATTGAGCTTAATTACAATGTTTAGTCATCATAGTATAAGATTATACCTATTGTTCTTCAGGTTTCTTTCTACAGCTGCATTTTTTCTCAATATGATAGATTATCATCTCTACCAAATTAGGTTTTTGTTCAAATCGTCTTATATATCCTTTAACAACATGTAGATTATTATACTCGAAAAAAAAGATATTAAAAACATGTTTATCTATCAAAATGTTAGTGGGTCTACCCGGTGCACCCACTTTTAGTGGGTGCACCGGAGTGTTCACCTTCATTTCAAATATATATAAATACTTATTAAATTTAATCGGAAAGAAATCTATACCTATTTATATAAAAATTATATCTGTGTCGTGAATCCATAAATCATTGCCGGATGAGAATCATATATCATATTCAAAATCCTTTGTATAGCTTCTCGTCGCCATGTCATGATATCCACATTTTTTTTCATTAGTTAGACACCATCGATCGTTTTAGGCGATCAATACAGATGCCATCAAAATCATTACTATGCTTGATACTATGCTTGTTTCCCCAAGTATTACGGGTTACCATCAAACAACATATGAGTTATTCATATTATCGCCATTTAACCATAGTTGATTACATTTTATTGAATCATTATTTCTATTTAACTTTTCAAAATTTATAAAATATCATGATTATTCTTTTTCATGTAATAATTTATAAATATAAGTATATATCTATAATAAAATGATTTTTTTTGTCAAAGTGATTAAGAAAATATTTTAATAAAATTTCTGTATTTAGAAAAAAAATGTACTAATTTTTTATAAAATATTATAAATATAATTATTTTTTCATATATTAGTTTATGTTAAGATATTATAGGTGAACATTAAAGTACTTATAATTTTATTCATAGGGTGTTTAATTTTGGGACATTTAATGAAAAGAAAGAAAAATAATTGAATTTTGATTTAAAAATTGAGTGATGATGTGGAAATTTGTGAGAAGGGCTCTATCCTATGTGTCAAAACCAAATATACCATACTACCATTAAGATTATTAAGATTGTATTATTATGTCATATTTAATTACTTTACGGAAAAGAATCGATGTGCCAGAAAGTTTACATGAGTTATCTTCCATTTGGTAGATTAATAATTGATGTGCGAGAAATTTTGCATGAGTTCTCTTCCATCCAGTTGATCCCCGACATCATAACTCCCTCCTCCCCAATCCGATTTCTCTTGCAGCAAATAAGGTCTATACCTGATTGGTTCCCATTAGCGAAAAAGGTCACACCCCCTAATTATGTAGCTCTTTTCCAATGAAACTGTTATCTAATTCAATAATTCTATTATTATTCTTGAGATGTCATCGACTTTTGCTAATTATATTTTCCTAAACTAGTTTCTCTTACCACAATACGTTAGGATAATTTAGGGTTACCTAGTAGGTGTTTTGTAGTGTATTTAATTTTTTTGTCTTTATGTCAAGGCAAGAGACAAGGATTGTCGCGAAGTGTTTATAATGACATACCACAGGTTCATTACATTAGTTGTCATCATATTTTTCTATTTATACTTCAAAATTTATCTATAGAGTAACTTATCTATTGAAGAATGACTCATTTGTTGGAATCTCAAAATATTCCACAAAATCGACATCTAAACAAACCGATAGATATCCCTTCCCTTCATCGGATGCGATAATTACACTATAAAAAATTATTTAGGAGTACCTAATGTGGAGTGAATCTCGTTTCATAAAACTCTATGATGGGGTTAATCGTTCATTTTGACGATGGTTTTCTTCTAAATATATTTGGATTGCTATTGTTGGGGGATAAATTTTTTAATAGTGTATCCACTAAGAGAATAGAAAGAGGACGAAGAAGATAAATGAAAGATGGAATTGGGTTGATTAGAGGAAATAAGGAGGAGGAAAAAGATGAATAGAAAAAAATGCTATTTTGGTGGTCGTATTGGGGTTTTTAAATTGGTTCATGAGTTAGGGGGTTTGGTTAGTTAAGTGGTGATTTTGTTTAAATTACATGGCAGAAGAGGTTGCACCATCATGTAGGTCAATGGATGAAAAAACTAACATTCGTGGACAAAAGTGAGAATGGGTTATTCATCCAAGGAAATGCAATCCAGTGGAGGAAATAGGGAGAGCCAAGGCGAGCCACGACTCACCCCACTTTTGGTCCAGAGCGTTAAATTCGAGTGTAAATTTTGAAATTCGGCTTAGTGTTGTATTAATTCGACTCAGTTCATTGCTATATTTTCAAACTTAAAAACCAAATCTAGTTTTAAAGCTCTTGTCTTTTTAAGAAAACCTAACATAGTTAATAGACATATTAACCATACCCTTCTCTTATACTAACATTTTGTCAACATGTGTAGATGGTTGAGTAAACCCAATATCAGTTTATCTCGACTTATGAATGAGTAAGAAAATAATATTTGGTGATAAATTATTCAAATTAATAAAAAATTGCTAGGGGCACCTCCAATTTTCTTTTGGTAAAGAGTAATACTAAATACTTTTAAGCAAAGATATATAGATCACAATAAATAGTGATAAATAGCATTGCATACTAGAAAAAGTAGAATATATCCAACAGAATTTCTTTTCATTTCCGCTCAGTATATCTTTGAATCTTGGTTCCATCCCTGATACAATCGTTGGCTAAGAGAATTTCTTTCATGTAAAGAAACCTCACAAAGCACTGCCCTGCCTATGAAATCTCATTGCCCCTGAGCGTGAAGACCAGAACAAGACTATGATATTTAACAATGGTATGTAGGTTGGACGTTCACTAATCTCAAAGCCTCCAAGAGGGCTCTAGCTTCCGCCAAAAGCGCTGATGAACAATGTGTATTTAAAAAACAACCTCATATCCCGAAGTTGAGAGTATGATCAAAGGAGGCATCATAGAAAATCTCGTGTTTGAAGGGGCCAACGGGTAGTGGATTATGAATTGTAGGTTGGCGTGTTAAGGATTCCTGGGTGCAACATAGTCCTGTGAGTCCACTCCTCTTCAACCTTGGATGCCAAAATGATAATAAAACAAGGGTCGGGTGAGTCTCGTCAAAGATAAAGTTGTTTCTTGCTTTCCAACTGTGCCACTTAATGGCAATCATTTTTTTATCGACCAAATTAGGGATGCCAAACACATGGATTGGACCATCTTAACATATTATCATTTACATGCGGGAGAGGCAGGAGGGCAATAGATTTCCTCCAAGTCTCAACAGTATGAGTACATTAAAAAATACAATGCATGGTGTTCTGATGACACTAGAAATATTGTGATTGCCAGCACCAATTACGCAACATTTCATTCTCTGAAACACATTTTAGGGGTAGTTTAGTGGATTTCTATTCATTAACACTATTTCGTACCGATTTTGTTACCTTGGCTCATTTCAGGTCTATTTGATGTGTTTTCTAGTGTCTATGTTAGTACACAGGTCTATACCATCGAATAAGTAGCCATCGGGAGTGTTCAAGATGCGATGGAACCTCAAGATAGAACCCGAGATCATCAGAGAAGTCGGACGATCAAAGAAATCACACACAATTGCCTAGACTGAACATTTCGGTGAAAAGTATAAGGTTTTGGCCGAAAATCCTGTGAATAATATTCAGTAGATCCGGCGAAGAAATCATGGAATTATTTAAGAAAATAACTTTTCGGAAAATGTTCAGAGTTTTCGCCGAAAAGGTTGTGAAGGAAACATTGCAAATTCGGGAGTTAGAGATTTGTAGAAATATTACAAAGAAGTTTCACCGAAAACTTCTCAACTTTTTTGGCGAAAAGTTCAACCTTTCCAGGCTGAACACATATTTGAATTTAGCCCTTTTTAAGGAGCCATTCAGCCCCAACTTGGGATATCTCATTTTTGTAAACTTTTCCCACATAAGGAGATAGGTTAGAGTGTATTATGGAGTTCTTGGCGAGATTAATTCATAATATTTTCATCTCAGAGATACTCGGAGCTAGGAGCTGAAGATTTTCACAAGATCGGAGCTTCATGAATCATCACAATTAGGTTTTTTATATATTTTTTGTTTCTCCTTTCTAAGATGAATTCTATCATAGTTTTTTATTCTCTTGTTTCGAATATGAGTAGCTAAATCTGTTGCGCTTAAATTAGATGAACCCTAAGTGACCCGGGGCCTTAAAGCAATCCAAATCGGCGGTAATTAGATCTTAATTAAGTCCATTCTTATTCATAATTGATTTGTTCTTCATTTATGTTTCTCTTCTAGCTTGATCACCTAGATTAGATTCTCGTTAAAATAAGGATAGTGGCGAACATCCGCCTTATTTTAGTACATCAAATCAATTAATTAACCTATTCAATGGAATCATTCCTCTAGTAGGAACCGTTTAGGGTTAATCGTTTCAAGAATAGCTCAATGAATCAATTCAGGTGCACCAGTCAATTATCCATTGCAGAAGCGAACGCACGGACGGATAATAGATCTTGGTAGCTAGTTCAATAGTAACGAATGTTCGTGGACTTAGATCCAAGGGTAAGGAGTATGACTCTGAATAAGAATTGAATGAATTAAGGTTGAAAATTTGCCGGTCTTATGATCGCCAATGCCTTGGTAATCTTTGGGGATTTGAGTCTAAGCTTTTTCTGTCAATTGAAACCAACCTCAATCAATCAATCTATTCCTTAAATTCATTTTCATTTTCCTTGCTTAATAGTTTAGAAATTCATGGAACTCACACCACACAACCTGATTTAAACCCGAGTGATTGTTAACTTCTTTGAGTAAACGATTAGAAGAAACCCCAAGGAATATGATTTATCCTACTTATGTAGGTTAGTATTTGACCGCTGTTTTTACAGTTATCAAAGTGACGCCGTATACACGCTTTTAGATGTTGGTGGGATTCGAACTCATGACCTCCTTCTCTCAAGATCAAACCCCCCACCACTACACCACAAAGGCGTCATGTCAATTAAGGTTGAACAATTCCACATAGCCCATGGATCTCCCCCGTTCTTTGTCGATGTGGGATTTGCCTAGGATGTCACATACACCCCTTAGGGACTGAACACCCTCATTAAGGTTTGCCCCACCATCGTTCAAGAGGTACGGGGAGAGGCTCTGATACCACTTGTAACATCCCAACCTTTTCTGACAAGATATTATCCGCTTTAAGCCCATCCCTCACGGATTTGTTTTTAGGTGTTGGTGGGATTCGAACCCATGACCTCCTCCTCTCATGATCAAACCCTACCACTATGCCCCAAAATGCGTCATGTCAGTTAAGGTTGAAATATTCCACATAGCCCATGGATCTCCTTCGTTCTTTGTCGATGTGGGATTTGCCTAGGATGTCACATCAGACATTCCTAGCAGTTCCGTACGACAAAGCAACAAGAAGGAAAGAAGCAAGTGATAACCGACTCGCCTTCCCCATCAAAATCGAGGAGACTAAGGGAGAATCATCTCTATCCCCTAAGTCTTCCGGCTCTAAACCACCTACTCCTCACACCACTCCACCACCATCACCAACTCCCACAATGGCCGCTCAACGAACCATGGCGGACTATAACAAGCTGGGCCCGACTAGTGTTCGGTCAAGCATCACTATCTAGCCAATGATGAAGATCCTAACTATGAGATCATGATCTCGTTCCTGGGTATGATCTCTAGGGATATTCAGTTTGAAGGAAAGCCACATGACAATCCCTGCATTCATTTGGTGGACTTCCTTGCCATGTGCGCCACCTTCAAGAGCAGAAATCTGGACAAGAACACTTTATGCATGTGAGCATTCCCTTTCTCGTTCAGAGGTGCCGCTAAGAGATGGCTCAAAAGCAAGCCACCCAGTCATTACACATAGTGGGATACTCTTGCCCAAGACTTTGTGGAGGAGTACTTCCCTCCATCAAGAACCACAACTTATAAGGACAGCATTGCCTAGTTTAGACGGAAGGATGGAGTCAACCTTTATGATGTTTGGAATGAATTCCAAAAGATTCTCTACAACTGTCCTCACCATGGGTTCGAACAGAGACAATTGGTTGAGATCTTTGCTAGAGGCATGAATGCTAAGTCTGTCAAGTGGGTGAACTGCTTAGCCGAAGGTGACTCCACTGCCCTCACTCCAGAAGCTGCTCTCCTTCATTTTGCTAGCTATGCCTCGAAGTTCAGAAATTGGGAGAGGCAATCTGAAGGATCAAAGAACCAATTGGGTCTAGAAGAGCAGATCAAGGCCAAGTACAGAAGCATCTCTAGAAAGTCGGAGCACCCATCACCAATCCTCCTTCAACCTCTGTCTTTATCGCCGACTATGAGTGGTGTGGCACAAGCGCGCACAAAGGAGGAAGCTGTCAGAATTTTGGAAAACAGGTGTCTGGTCTGTGGAAGAATTTGATTTTGTTGGTCAAGGCTTTATCAACAACCAACAAGGATACTCCTACTACCGCCAATTCAGACAACCTCAACACAACATCAATAAGGAAGCTTCCAAAGGCGTCCTTCTTACAATTCTGGAGTAAATGAGAATCAAACCGGTCGACCATCTAGGTCATTCCAAGAGAATAAACTGGAAAATCAATCCAATGGAGCTTTGATCAGGCTACGCCAAAAGGACCACCACGACTCCTAGTCTTAGCCAAAGCAAGACCATGCTAGAAAGGGAATAAACTAGAAAATCCAACCACCATAAACAAATTCCCTCAAGGTACCTCTAACCCTAAGTATATTACACCTAGTGTTACTAATCCTTAACTGGTTGTATAGTATGCTTCAAATGTGAAGGTAGAGGACACATGGCTCATGAGTACCCCAATCCATGATGATTCGAGAAGGAGAAGTGGTCACAGATAGAGAACCTGAAGACCAATGTGAAAATGAATCATAAGAAGAGGAGCTAGTCCCACATGTCTTGGAAAAAATTACTCAGGTTAGTCACGTGTTTTAAATGTGACCCCAAGCAAGGACGAATTCCTCCAAATATAAAATATCTTCTACACGAGGTGCGTGATTGGAAACAAAGTTTGCTGATGCTGGTAGATGGAGGAAGCTTCACTAACATAACAAGCAATACATTGGTTGAAGGGATGAGCACTACAAAAAAGATAGTTATTAGTGACTAGAACTTAGCGACAACATGCTTAAGTTATCACTACTGGTCTTTTTGTGATGTGAGAATCACGTAATCGGAAATGTGTTGTCAAACTACTATTTATTTGTGACTAGTCATATTATCGTCGGTAATATATAGATTTGTGATCAATAAAAGTATGCTATTTCTACAAATATAAGGCAAGAAACTTATTCAGACAACTCAAAAAAATTGTCGCTATTTAATATTTTTATAACCAACATATATGGTTATACAAAGTCATTACGTTATGTTATGAATGAAATTTTTTTTCTTGGTACATTATTTCATTATGTCTAAAGGAGTATTTCGATGCATTAATTTGACTTTAATATTAATTTGGGAGAGCTCCCAAATTAACCATGATCATTAGATGAGTTAGTCGAGTATGCACTTATTGGGTGACATGTTTTGGTAAATCATTGTGCAAGTTCATCAAGTTATGTGTTGTTGACTTTTATGCAATTAATGTCATGAGTAAGACTGGACTAGATTAAGTAAGATGATCGACGTTTATACAAATGAATTTGTGAAAGAAACATATCTTAATTCATATATTATTTGAGTTAGACGGGACAAGTCCATTGAGTTGTAGGTTTGATCAAATTACGGTTCAATAAGATCACATGTTAAATGTGTAGTGGATTTATCAAGTCATGAGTTGATTAGTCACATGTTTTTTAATTTGGTTAACTCGAGTCAATAATGGATTTGTGTTGGGCTTTGTGGGTGGGTTCATCAAATCATGTCATAATATAACATAATTTTTTTATGATTCACATTCGAATCAATTCGATCACAAGTAGAATTGAGTACTAATGTAGTACCTATCATATAGTTTAATTGTTTATTTATAAGAGTTTTTTTTATAATTATCTTATTGTCACTATTGATTATGGCAGCTAGTCAAGCAACTGAGCACGATGGAGCACAAGTCCCCAAATTTTAGAAGCCCTGAAGTCACCATATGTTTTTACGAGCATGTGGCTAACGCTACATATACTCCATTTAGAGCACTTAATGGGTGTGGTAGTTCATCACAGACATCGAGGTAAGAACATACCAATTTTGATGTATTAAGGGCCGATATCTGATTAGCTGTCAAGTCGATAAGCATGAAAGTAGCCTCTGATGTTTGATAAAAAACCAACAGTTTCAAGTGACATGTGCATGCAATCTGAATTCGAAAACATGTGATTGAGAAGCTGAAAGAACACAACTGAGAAAAAATTTATTGCCAAAATTCAACTTCTAGTGTAAGGACAACATCATGCTTTGCACACCAGTAATAAAAAACATTGATAGCAACCGCACATGAGCGTTGTAGAAATGCACGACAATACCAATGTTGGTGGCTATCTAAACCAGTAATGGTTGCAACACACTAATAGTGTGGTTCCTATAATAATAACTATGTGGGATGGTAAAAATGAAGACTGAGTAAGATGAGGTTCCAAGTCACCACTAGCAACGTACATAGCCTAAAGTTTGTGGATTGTCCAAAAATATTGTTCTACGTGTTGTTTCATTCTTCAGAGTGGAAACCTTGGATGGTACATATGCTATCAACCGACATATAGTTGTAAACCTAACAAGAAACATAAAACCGTGGAGATCAGGCATGATGGAACCAAAAAGGCCCATGTCAGGTTGATTCTAGGTTAAGATGACTTGGATGTTGCCAACTATATTGGGATCAATGCTCTCAGAACCGCACCAGAAACCATACCTAAAGTGCTAGTGATATGAATTATGATGGTCCAACCATCGTTTCGTATCGGTTAAACTATTTAGACCCATTTGTAATATTATTAAAATTTTAATATATTTTTTGGTAGTATAATATTGAATCGGACAAACAATTCATCATACTAGAAAAACATAAGATATATAGTCATTAAACACTTCAATCTACACCAGTCCATTATTCATCGCTTTACAAAATAACTAATCTTTCACCATTAACACTTCTCAACTGCCTGAGATTGAAATTTTTTTATTGATGATTTTATTTTGTAATTAAATTCATTCCAACAAAAAAAAATTGGAATCTGTTTGGCTTCAAATCCTTTAGATAAAAACATACAGCCCATTTGCATTTCCCTTTGTACTCCCGTACAAATTATAAACAATTGACAGTTTTGAAGCTTATTTATCCCAACATTGCAACGTCGACCCGTTCATCGATTCAATCCAGAACAAGACGAAACGTACATTGGAGAAACTATTCTGTATTTAGTCTCTGTTAAAGAAGAAAAGAAAAGGTTTGTGAATGAGCTACAATAAATGAAAAACTAAAATGTGGTCATTTATACGAATACAAAATCATAGGCTATTTCATCTATGCATGTGTCGTTGGAGCTATCAGCGGATCCCTCTTTCGCGTCGATGTCGCATTTCCAGTGAGTTACATACATATCAATTAAAAGCAAATAAGTTACTTACTAACACAAATTAATGAGATTTTTCTTAATTTTGATTTTCATATTGCCTGGCTCTCGTCTTAGGGGGAGTGACTTTGATGGATGATTACTTAAAGGAATTTTCCCCAAAAGTGTACATAAGAAAATAGGTGCATCTGAACAAAACATGTTACTACAAATATGACAACCGAACATATAAAAACCCAACAACGTATAATCGGTCATATAATCTACAAATTCAAAACAGATTGAAGTAGCAACTGGGCAAATAAAAATCCAACAACTTCTAAAGTTGTTGTCAACGAAGAAGAAACAAGGACCCAAAAACCAGCCTCCAAACACCTCAACCACAAACTAACAATCAACAAAACTAAGTTGCACATGTTCATATGTAGCATAGCAAAAACAAACCAAAAGTCTGCAGCCAGTGCCCAACTAATCTTAGAAGTTCTAGCTACTGAGAAAGTACTTCTGCAACAATGAGAGAAAACCATTAAGACTTGTGAGACATTGAGAACCTCAAAGTAGTTGATCCCACAGTCACTACTTATGCCAAATGCACTAGTTTAAGGGCTAAAAGCCATTCAAACATATTTACTTCGAGTTCTCTCTTCAACCAATATGAAAATCATTGAATTTTCTTCATGAGAATGCAACCTTTTTGCAAGTCACATCTCTGAGTTATGCCCACTGTGAATAACTCTGAATAAGAAAAAACTAGTACATATTAAAAAATTACACACTATTAACTTAAAGTTCGTAGACTTCGAGATAAAACCAAGGAAAAGGTAATAATGATGTCTATATATCTTGGAACGAATGATAACTAATAAGTATATATCCATATCCTCAACTGAACTAATAGCCTATTTCAATTTCATCAACAATAATATCTTCGTTCCTACCCTTGTCCATGTTATTTCATCTTGTTCTCATTTCTAGTTTCTGTAATATTGATTGAAGCTACAGTCTTAGTAGAGCTGTCAAACGGGCGGGGCTGGGCGGGCCACGGGTCGGGTTAGTCGGGTTGCGGGTTAGTCGGGTTGCGGGTTCGTCGGGTTGCGGGTTCGTCGGGTTGCGGGTTCGCCGGGTCGCGGGTTCACCGGTCGCGGGTTCGTCGGGTCGCGGGTTCGTCGGTAGCGGGTTCGTCGGGTCGCGGGTTCATCGGTCGCGGGTCGGGCGGGTCTCGGGTTGCCCACGGGTTATTACTTACTAGTCTCAACTCTCAACTACAATTTGCAAAATTTTATGTAAATTTTTTTATGTGATAAATAATTTTAAAATATATTAAATTTTTAATCGCGAGTAGGCTTGACTCTTAAGGATTGTAGCAGTTGTTCATATATTAAAAATAATAATTTATTTTTATAAATTAAATATACTTATAATAAATGAAATGAAATTGAATATACTTTAGCTTTTAAGGTCTAGGAGGGTTTAACATTGGACTCATTTATAAATTTAGTCAATTCTTTCAAAAAAGTATCAAATCTAGCGACTTTCTTTTTATGACATTTTTAGACCAAACGTTTTGATTTTATGTTAGATGACAAATATAGTCAACGTTCTTAAGATTTTTAACACTGTTACTGATGGTGCTAAGTGTTACTGATGGAGAAGACGTGAGTCTTGCATAGATGCATTCTAGTTTCTGGTTGCTGCAGGATTCATTGTTGTTGAGTGTTGACAATGCAGAATGAATATTTTGTTATAACACTTTTTCTTTATAATTTTGGTTTGAAGGTTGAAGTATGGATGAGTGGTTTAAACTTTAATGTTCATCAGTATTGTGTTTCTATATATCAACAGGTTTGAAACTTGACTTTTGGATTATTCTATGAATTATGAATGTTTGGTGTCGAATTATGTAGTGTTGCATACTATATTAGTTGCTTGTATTGCTAATTGGTGAAAGAACTTAAAAACATGGATATGGACATATGGTGCAGAGCAGTCGTGCTCGTTCAGGTAGATGGAAGTATTTACAACTATGATTGTCAATGTTATATATAATTGATTTTAATTATTTTGGAAATAAACTTGGTGAAGTCAGAAGTAGATTAAATTTTTTATATCTTCAATAATGACATAATGTTGATATTTGAAGCACTGAATATTATGAATTGTGTGACAATCGGGTTATTCGGGTCGGGCGGGCGGGTTGCGGGTTAGTCGGGTTATGGGTTCGTCAGGTTACGAGTTAGCCGGGTTGCGGGTTAGTCGGGTTGCGGGTTAATCGGGTCGCGGGTTAGTCGGGTTGTGGGTTCATCGGGTTGTGGGTTCATCGGGCTGCGGGTTGGATTGTTGACTTTTTGGTCTATCGGGCCACGGGTCGGGCTAGGCGGGTTTATCGGGCCGGGTCAGCATTTTGCCAGCTCTACTTCTTAGTATGCCTCATCCTCTAACGGCATCTCATACAAGTTTGTCGAACTTGTTTCGACCATAGTAGCCCAATTAGGATCTTTCAAAGAATGCACATAATAAACTTGTGTTGCTTGACTAATCAGAACAAATGGCTCTTCTGCTTTAAGCATGTGTTTTGTGTTGATACTGACAATGGCACGATGATCCTTCTTACAACTGACACCTTCATGTTCCGCGTCGTACCACTCACATTGAAATAGCACAACTCATACTCCATATGTGTAACAAAGTTTTATGACATTATAAGTAAGAGTTCCATAATAGGGAATATATTTGTTGTTTTCTCCTCTTACCATCACACCACTATTTTGACTACACTTAATTTGCTCATGTGCTTTTGTATGAAATCTAAATCCATTAATATAGTAACCTAAATAATATGTAACTAGTTTTTCTCAAGTTCGAGCCAAATATAGTAGAAAGGATTCAACTTTATTTCATTATTCCGAGGCATCATTATTATCTAAAATGTAGGGAAAATATATAGGACATGATCGCAATAAATTTTAGTCCAACAATTAGATTTAGACCACCATGAAAATTGTTGTCGACGAACTTCATCAATCCTACAGGTACCTTGAGCACAAATAATATTTTTATGTTCACTATGAATAATTAAAAATTAAAGCAAATTTATTAGTCATATCTAACAAGAACTAAGGTTTCAGTCCAACAATTATAAGAATGAGTATATGACCTAAAAAGTTCTTGCACTTCATCACAATTTTTCAGGACATATATAATAGCTTCTTTCCAAAGATTAACATTTAAACTTTTATCTCTTGCATTCCAAGATGACGTCCAGTATGAGAAACAACTGATAGTTGAAGCTTTATAAATGGAGAGTTTTGATCATATTCTTTTTTGGATGATTAAATATCACCTCTACTCCAATTAATATTTTGAGCAAAAGTCAAACACACATCGACAAAATAAGTTTCAGTAATAACCCTTCCGGACAAACCTTATTTCCAACATTAACTTTTAAATTTCTTCAAGAACCTAAAGAATAAGAATGAGTATATTGCAAAAATTATAACAACCGATTCACATATTTCGAGAGATAATATCTCCTACATAAAACCAATCTCTGAAATTCTTATTATTTTTTTTAGAAAAAGCTTTTCAATGTTTTCATAAAAAAAAAGCTTTCAATGTTATTGATTTTTCTAAATTAGAGAGGGGAACATGATTGACAACCATACTCAAATTATATTTAAAATTAAAATGAAATATGAATTACATTTAAGACATTTGCAGGGGTTTTCACTAAAATAATTAAAAAAATTAACTATTAACCTAAATAAATACGGTTCAAAACTATTGATTTTTATAAACTAAAATCGCCCCAGGCCTAGGCGATATCGCCCAAGGCCCAGGCGATATCGCCCCATCACCAGTTATTTTCGATCAAACTGATTCTAAACTGCCTAACCACGAGTAAATGCTGTCCGGCTGGACACCTGGCGATCTCGCCCCAGCCACAGACGATCTCGCCCCAGCCACAGGCGATATCGCCCGGACTACAGGCGATCTCGCCCAAGGACTAGACACCGGGCAAACTCGCCCCAACCCCTATAAATACCCCATTTTCAACCCCACCATTCCCCCACACCACTCTTTAACCCCTATGGCAAAAGTAAGTCCCCTTTCTCCCTAATTTTTTTTTTAAATTACATTATTTAGTAGGTTTTAGGTTAGAGAATTAGTTTAGGGTTTTAGGTTAGAGAATTAGTTTAGGGTTTTAGGTTAGAGAATTAGTTTAGGGTTTTAGGTTAGAGAATTAGTTTAGGGTTATTATGGTAGATAATTTTTTCAAAGTGATTTATTAACACTGTCATATTGACGTTGTAGGATTTCTATAAAACGGAGAGGACCTTTTTTCGCACCGTTACACAAGGTACGTAGTACACACATTATTTATTGTTCTTATGTCATTGTCAACCATGTCATTCTTTATGGATAGGTTAGAGAATTAGGTAAGAGAATTAGTATGATTTTGTGGTTAGCGAATTAGTATAATATTGAGGTTAGACAATTAGTATAATTTTGAGGTTAGAGAACTAGTATACTTTTGAGAAAGAGAATTAGTATAAAATAGTTTTCCTAACAATTTACTATACAATAGATGTCGAACTATGGATGGGATGAACCGTTGGTTGATCAGACTCCTGAGGGCGTTAGGCCTCAACCTGGTGATTGTTCTCTATTGTGGGGGGGGGGGGGAGGACAAGCATAGGGCTACTTTAGTGTGGCGTGACCCTCATGCGTGCAAGGCGCTGAAGTTGCGACATCGTAGTTCTTGCTTAGAGTGGAGTTCAGAGTACGAGGCATTCTTGAGAGAGTGTCGACTCCTCCCTGTTGTTCGTTTACTCGGTTTCACACCGTGTAAGGAGCTCGTCACAACATTGATTGAGAGGTGGCGGCCAGAGACTAACACATTCCACCTGATACCGGGCGAGGCGACGATCACTTTGGAGGATGTTGAGGTACTTACGGGTCTTCCTATCGATGGAGTTTCGGTTACCGTAGCGGTGGACAGACGTGATCTGGGTGTTATATGTGAGGAGTTGTTGGGTGCCCGATCCTCAGCTGGGAGTTGTACGGGACAGTCAGTGAAGATCTCGTGGGTGAAGGAATGTTTGATCGTCTACCGGCTGGTGCTCCAGCAGATGTTGTTCTCCGCTATGCACGAGCCTACACTTGGGTTCTTCTTGGCGCCATTCTACTAGCTGACCGGACTAGAGACTTGATACCGGTTCATCTACTCCGGCTTATTGGGGACTCTGCGGTTGCATCCACGTTCAGTTGGGGTAGTGTGGTACTAGCATGGCTGTATAAGGCCATGGGGAGGGCGGCCTTCTTCACGGCTGGGAGTCAGAGGGGTATAGGTGACTTCAGAGCGCCAGTCCATGACTGGGGTGCTAGGTACCGAGAGTACTTACGTCTATGGGAGCAGCGGGATCAGCACATTGCCGAGGGCGAGGTGAGAGCAGATCCATTGAGCCACCACTTCCATGATGAGTACGACGAGTGGTACAGGAGACGGACACGCCTGGCCATATCACACGATGGTGCACAGTTTCAGGGGATGGTTAGTGGCCACCTACTTGAGTAACTGTATCCAATTTAGTATTCCCTTAGGGTACACTGACTTTTCTTTTTGTTTTGCCTTTCAGATAGCCTCGTTGGAGCAGGCTACCATTTTGAGTGGTACGAGTGATTCTCACATGAGTCATGTGCTCCGATCTGGATTGGCTATGAGTGGAGCATATGAGCGCCTTCCCGATCGAGGACCACACCGTCCACGTTCAGCATCACGCCTGCCGACATACCCTCCCTATGATGGCTATCCCATCCCATAGAGAGGTCACAATACAGGGTTGGATGATGTCGATTACGGCGGTCTCGCGCCCCATGATGTGGGATACGCACCTCCACCCTACTATGTGTGGAACGAGGATTTTGCTGACGGGCGGACTTACAGTTTCGATGACCCTCCTCAGTACCAGTCGACGGCGCCTCAGTACCAGCCGATGGCACCTCAGTACCAGACGACGGCGCCTCATTACCAGACGACGACGCCTCATTACCAGCATGCAGTTCCACAGTTCGAGCAGTCGGGCCGAGGACACCCAGGTGCTTCGAGTAGCCAGCCGTATGGGCCCACCAGCCAGCCAGTTGATCAGAGCCATCCGATCGGCTCCCAGGGTTTCTCAGAGGACAGTGGGTTCGAGGATTGGGCCCAGCGACCTGATTTGGGACCGCAGTCCACCCAGACACCACCGTACACTCACATGTTACGTGATCGGACTACATTGCGTCCACCAGATTGCTACATGGACGAGCAGCGACAGAGACGCCAGAGGGGTCGAAGGCATTGATTAGTTTCAGTTTTTCGTTACTGGTTTTATGTTATGGTTTACTGTTTTTATTTGTCGTACTATGGTGATCGATTGTACTTATTTCGGCAGATGTAGTATTTATATTCGATGTAGTATTTTCAGTAGTTGTATTATTTTACTGATTTGCACTTTCATGTCATTTTCGCTGTTAATGTTTTTGCAATGAAATTCAAACATTTCGGTCTATATGTGGATGGAACACTACTGCGCCACATTTTATTATAACAAGCTTCAATACGAAAATTACATAAACAACAATAGCAACACGGTTCAGGTCCGAGGGTTTCTCATAATGAAATTCATAAGCTCTTGTTGTTCTTTGATTTTCTGGTTCAGCTGTGGAATCATCTCGTCCTTCTCCCTAACGACCCTTTGGTTCTCCCTCTTAGCTCAATCAAGTTCTTTGTCCTTTGCCCGAATTATATTGTCCTTCTCCCTTCTGATCTTGTCCACAGCCTCCCGAACCACCAATGTTTCGAAATAACCACAACCTTTGTTCTTTAAAAAATGGCAACGAAACATGCAGGTTAGGAAATATTAACGGGATAGGTGACAAATTAAGAAAATCATGCCAGTCTTTATACCTCCCTCTCAAGCGGACACCCAAAATAGGGTTCGAGATCCTTCAGTCGAATGGATCTTGTTGCCCTCAAATCACACCAGCAATTCACCTCACTTAGCTCATACTCGAACAGGTCTTCCTGAGGTTTCTTCATCTTGTACATTATACGATCAACTTCTGAAACTACACGACAATAGCAATTGTAATTAGTGCAAAACGTGAAGTAGACGGGGGAAACAAGGCATGCTTTTTTACCTTTATCGCGAGCTCTACTTCTTTCCCCATGTGTGAACACCATAGTGTGACCGCGGTTGATGGAAACTGAATGCGTAAATAGAAAGTAGTGGTGTGTGTTTGGAGCATGGTGATAGGAGGGTTTTATGATGCATACTGCCCCCTGTTGTGGCACAGGCGATATCTCCCGTGACCCAGGCGATCTCGCCCATGTCACAGGCGACATCGCCTATGCCTAGAGTGACGCCCCAGCACTATTTTATTTCACGCTTGATTACTAGAAGACGCCCCAGCACTGTCCCGTCTCCTTCCACATGTCCTTGCATTATGTCCCACGCGACCGCATGTCCTGCACTTACTTGGGCGACCCTCCTCACGCCAATCCATCTCGTTTCTGATTCGAGAGTGTCGTGGACGATCCTGTCCACGAAGAAGATGAGGTTGCGGGATCACTGGTAGGCTCGTGTGTGGGATCCAATCTTTAGGACCCAGTATTGGTTAGAATGACTGGGCATACACTAGCTGGGTCTTGGATACCAGATAGAAGGGGCTGACGTAGTTTTGCCAGTTAGCACCAGCAAATCTACAACAAGCTACAGCATGGGAGCACGGTACCTTGTAGCCCTGGAACTTCCCGCATGTGCACGTCCCCTTACGATTCGACTGCCTATCAAACCGAACAACGTAGCTATTATTACCACTAGGGTTCTGATTGTTTGGACCACACTTAACCTCATAAACCCCGTTAGCCGCATCGTACGGCAGCACGTGTCTGACGGAACTTGACGTAAATTCTTTGGTTAATTTCTGACAGTACTTCGTATACGCGTTCCCTTCTGCCAACATTCCCTGGTATTCCCCACGGCACCTATGCCAATACTTGACCATACGGTGGAATGTGTGCTCGATCACAGAAGACATCGGCAAACGTCGCACGCCCTTAAGTACTCCGTTGACGCATTCTTGCGCGTTGGTCGTCATGGTTCCCCACCGAGCACCGCCTCCCTCAGTGTTGTCATAGGCCAAGCTCCATAAGGGTAGTTCCTCATTCACCCATTTTGGCTCCCGTACGTCTTGTTCATCATGGATCGCCAACCATTCTGCCTTCTTCGCCTCAAACTTCCGCACATTCCCTTCTATTCCTACGGGTAGCGATGAAGACTTTTATGAATATCTAGTTTGTTTGACAATATTGTATTAGTGAAGTTCACATATTCACCGTAAAGAAGTTGACAAATACCTAAGTTCCAAAGGCGAGATTTTAAAGTTTGGTTGCGGTGTTTCTTGTTGAAGTTGCTTACGTAATGGCGTAGACACCACCTCCATACCCACCCTCGATCAATCTTGCGCATTGCCGCTGCTATCCCCTTGTGTCGATCACTGATGATTGTGATGTTGGCCCGATTGGTCACATGTCTCTGTAGATTCTCCATGAACCACTTCCAATTATCGGAATACTCTTTGTCAACTATGGCGTACGCCAATCGAACAATCCGATGTTGCCCATCGAATGTACTAGCCATCAACAACACTTGCTTGTACTTGCCCGTGAGGAATGTGCCTTCAATGATCATGACCCCAGAGCAGTGCTTGAAGGCTTCTATGCATGGGCCAAACGCCCAAAACACACTCTTGAACATCCTACAGTTACCCGCCGGGTGGGTTCTGATCTTGTACCGTGTCCCGGGTTTGTGAGACGAATAGCATTCAGGATTGTCTCAATGTTGTTGTATGATGCCACCCAGTCACCGTACAGCTTCTCGACAGCACGTTGCTTGCCAAACCACGCCTTCCGAAAATATTCTGTATTAGTCTCTGTTAAAGAAGCAAAGAAAAGGTTTGTGAATGAGCTACAAAAATGAAAAACTAAAATGCTGTTCATTTATACGAATACATAATCATAGGCTATATCATCTTATGCATGTGTCGTTGGAGCTTCATGCGGATTACCTCTTTCGCGTCGAGTGTCGCATTTCCAGTGAGTTTCATATCATGTCAATTAAAAGCAAATAAGTTACTTACTAACACAAATTATGAGATTTTTCGTAATTTAATTTTCATATTGCCTGGCTCTCGTCTTAGGGGGAGTGCTTTGATGGATGATTACTTAAACGAATTTTCCAAAGTGTACATAAGAAAAATAGGTGCATCTGAAAAGAACTGGCAAATAAAATCCAACAACTTCTAAAGTTGTTGTCAACGAAGAAGAAACAAGGACCCAAAAACCACCTCCAAACACCTCAACCACAACTAACAATCAACAAAACTAAGTTGCACATGTTCATATGTAGCATAGCAAAAACAAACCAAAAGTCTGCAGCCAGTGCCCAACTAAATCTAGAAGTTCTAGCTACTGAGAAAGTACTTCTGCAACAATGAAGAAAACCATTAAGACTTGTGAACATTGAGAACCTCAAAGTAGTTGATCCCACAGTCACTACTTATGCCAAATGCACTAGTTTAAGGGCTAAAAGCCATTCAAACATATTTACTTCGAGTTCTCTCTTCAACCAATATGAAAATCATTGAATTTTCTTCATGAGAATGCAACCTTTTTGCAAGTCACATCTCTGAGTTATGCCACTGTGAATAACTCTGAATAAGAAAAAACTAGTACATATTAAAAAAATTACACACTATTAACTTAAAGTTCGTAGACTTCGAGATAAAACCAAGGAAAAGGTAATAATGATGTCTATATATCTTGGAACGAATGATAACTAATAAGTATATATCCATATCCTCAACTGAACTAATAGCCTATTTCAATTTCATCAACAATAATATCTTCGTTCCTACCCTTGTCCATGTTATTTCATCTTGTTCATCATTTCTAGTTTCTGTAATATTGATTGAAGCTACATCTTCTTAGTAGAGCTGTCAAACGGGCGGGCTGGGCGGGCCACGGGTCGGGTTAGTCGGGTTGCGGGTTAGTCGGGTTGCGGGTTCGTCGGGTTGCGGGTTCGTCGGGTTGCGGGTTCGCCGGGGTCGCGGGTTCACCAGGTCGCGGGTTCGTCGGGTCGCGGGTTCGTCGGGTAGCGGGTTCGTCGGGTCGCGGGTTCATCGGGTCGGGGTCTGGGTCGGGCGGGTCTCGGGTTGCCCACGGGTTATTACTTACTAGTCTCAACTCTCAACTACAATTTGCAAAATTTTATGTAAATTTTTTTATGTGATAAATAATTTTAAAATATATTAAATTTTTAATCGCGAGTAGGCTTGACTCTTAAGGATTGTAGCCAGTTGTTCATATATTAAAAATAATAATTTATTTTTATAAATTAAATATACTTATAATAAATGAAATGAAATTGAATATACTTTAGCTTTTAAGGTCTAGGAGGGTTTAACATTGGACTCATTTATAAATTTAGTCAATTCTTTCAAAAAAGTATCAAATCTAGCGACTTTCTTTTTATGACATTTTTAGACCAAACGTTTTGATTTTATGTTAGATGACAAATATAGTCAACGTTCTTAAGATTTTTAACACTGTTACTGATGGTGCTAAGTGTTACTGATGGAGAAGACGTGAGTCTTGCATAGATGCATTCTAGTTTCTGGTTGCTGCAGGATTCATTGTTGTTGAGTGTTGACAATGCAGAATGAATATTTTGTTATAACACTTTTTCTTTATAATTTTGTTTGAAGGTTGAAGTATGGATGAGTGGTTTAAACTTTAATGTTCATCAGTATTGTGTTTCTATATATCAACAGGTTTGAAACTTGACTTTTGGATTATTCTATGAATTATGAATGTTTGGTGTCGAATTATGTAGTGTTGCATACTATATTAGTTGCTTGTATTGCTAATTGGTGAAAGAACTTAAAAACATGGATATGGACATATGGTGCAGAGCAGTCGTGCTCGTTCAGGTAGATGGAAGTATTTACAACTATGATTGTCAATGTTATATATAATTGATTTTAATTATTTTGGAAATAAACTTGGTGAAGTCAGAAGTAGATTAAATTTTTTATATCTTCAATAATGACATAATGTTGATATTTGAAGCACTGAATATTATGAATTGTGTGACAATCGGGTTATTCGGGTCGGGCGGGCGGGTTGCGGGTTAGTCGGGTTATGGGTTCGTCAGGTTACGAGTTAGCCGGGTTGCGGGTTAGTCGGGTTGCGGGTTAATCGGGTCGCGGGTTAGTCGGGTTGTGGGTTCATCGGGTTGTGGGTTCATCGGGCTGCGGGTTGGATTGTTGACTTTTTGGTCTATCGGGCCACGGGTCGGGCTAGGCGGGTTTATCGGGCCGGGTCAGCATTTTGCCAGCTCTACTTCTTAGTATGCCTCATCCTCTAACGGCATCTCATACAAGTTTGTCGAACTTGTTTTCGACCATAGTAGCCCAATTAGGATCTTTCAAAGAATGCACATAATAAACTTGTGTTGCTTGACTAATCAGAACAAATGGCTCTTCTGCTTTAAGCATGTGTTTTGTGTTGATACTGACAATGGCACGATGATCCTTCTTACAACTGACACCTTCATGTTCCGCGTCGTACCACTCACATTGAAATAGCACAACTCATACTCCATATGTGTAACAAAGTTTTATGACATTATAAGTAAGAGTTCCATAATAGGGAATATATTTGTTGTTTTCTCCTCTTACCATCACACCACTATTTTGACTACACTTAATTTGCTCATGTGCTTTTGTATGAAATCTAAATCCATTAATATAGTAACCTAAATAATATGTAACTAGTTTTTCTCAAGTTCGAGCCAAATATAGTAGAAAGGATTCAACTTTATTCATTATTCCGAGGCATCATTATTATCTAAAATGTAGGGAAAATATATAGGACATGATCGCAATAAATTTTAGTCCAACAATTAGATTTAGACCACCATGAAAATTGTTGTCGACGAACTTCATCAATCCTATAGGTACCTTGAGCACAAATAATATTTTTATGTTCACTATGAATAATTAAAAATTAAAGCAAATTTATTAGTCATATCTAACAAGAACTAAGGTTTCAGTCCAACAATTATAAGAATGAGTATATGACCTAAAAAGTTCTTGCACTTCATCACAATTTTTCAGGACATATATAATAGCTTCTTTCCAAAGATTAACATTTAAACTTTTATCTCTTGCATTCCAAGATGACGTCCAGTATGAGAAACAACTGATAGTTGAAGCTTTATAAATGGAGAGTTTTGATCATCATTTCTTTTGGATGATTAAATATCACCTCTACTCCAATTAATATTTTGAGCAAAAAGTCAAACACACATCGACAAAATAAGTTTCAGTAATAAACCCTTCCGGACAAACCTTATTTCCAACATTAACTTTTAAATTTCTTCAAGAACCTAAAGAATAAGAATGAGTATATTGCAAAAATTATAACAACCGATTCACATATTTCGAGAGATAATATCTCCTACATAAAACCAATCTCTGAAATTCTTATTATTTTTTTTAGAAAAGCTTTTCAATGTTTTCATAAAAAAAAAGCTTTCAATGTTATTGATTTTTCTAAATTAGAGAGGGGAACATGATTGACAACCATACTCAAATTATATTTAAAATTAAAATGAAATATGAATTACATTTAAGACATTTGCAGGGGTTTTCACTAAAATAATTAAAAAAAATTAACTATTAACCTAAATAAATACGGTTCAAAACTATTGATTTTTATAAACAAAATCGCCCCAGGCCTAGGCGATATCGCCCAAGGCCCAGGCGATATCGCCCCATCACCAGTTATTTTCGATCAAACTGATTCTAAACTGCCCAACCATCGAGTAAATGCTGTCCGGCTGGACACCTGGCGATCTCGCCCCAGCCACAAGCGATCTCGCCCCAGCCACAGGCGATATCGCCCGGACTACAGGCGATCTCGCCCAAGGACTAGACACCGGGCAAACTCGCCCCAACCCTATAATACCATTTCACCACCATCCCACACACTCTTTAACCCCTAGCAAGTAGTCCCTTTCTCCTATTTTTTTAATTAATTATTAGTAGTTAGGTTAGGAATTAGTTTAGGGTTTAGTTAGAGATATCTGTTTAGGTATATGTATAATTTTTTCAAAGTGATTTATTAACACTGTCATATTGACGTTGTAGGTTTCTATAAAACGGAGAGACCTTTTTTCGCACCGTACACAAGGTACGTAGTACAACATTATTTATTGTTCTTATGTCATTGTCAACATGTCATTCTTTATGGATAGGTTAGAGAATTTAGGTAAGAGAATTAGTATGATTTTGTGGTTAGCGAATTAGTATAATATTGAGGTTAGACAATTAGTATAATTTTGAGGTTAGAGAACTAGTATACTTTTGAGAAAGAGAATTAGTATAAAATAGTTTTCCTAACAATTTACTATACAATAGATGTCGAACTATGGATGGGATGAACCGTTGGTTGATCAGACTCCTGAGGGCGTTAGGCCTCAACCTGGTGATTGTTCTCTATTGTGGGGGGGGGGGGGGAGGACAAGCATAGGGCTACTTTAGTGTGGCGTGACCCTCATGCGTGCAAGGCGCTGAAGTTGCGACATCGTAGTTCTTGCTTAGAGTGGAGTTCAGAGTACGAGGCATTCTTGAGAGAGTGTCGACTCCTCCTGTTGTTCGTTTACTCGGTTTCACACCGTGTAAGGAGCTCGTCACAACATTGATTGAGAGGTGGCGGCCAGAGACTAACACATTCCACCTGATACCGGGCGAGGCGACGATCACTTTGGAGGATGTTGAGGTACTTACGGGTCTTCCTATCGATGGAGTTTCGGTTACCGTAGCGGTGGACAGACGTGATCTGGGTGTTATATGTGAGGAGTTGTTGGGTGCCCGATCCTCAGCTGGGAGTTGTACGGGACAGTCAGTGAAGATCTCGTGGGTGAAGGGAATGTTTGATCGTCTACCGGCTGGTGCTCCAGCAGATGTTGTTCTCCGCTATGCACGAGCCTACACTTGGGTTCTTCTTGGCGCCATTCTACTAGCTGACCGGACTAGAGACTTGATACGGTTCATCTACTCCGGCTTATTGGGGACTCTGCGGTTGCATCCACGTTCAGTTGGGGTAGTGTGGTACTAGCATGGCTGTATAAGGCCATGGGGAGGGCGGCCTTCTTCACGGCTGGGAGTCAGAGGGGTATAGGTGACTTCAAGCGCCAGTCCATGACTGGGGTGCTAGGTACCGAGAGTACTTACGTCTATGGGAGCAGCGGGATCAGCACATTGCCGAGGGCGAGGTGAGAGCAGATCCATTGAGCCACCACTTCCATGATGAGTACGACGAGTGGTACAGGAGACGGACACGCCTGGCCATATCACACGATGGTGCACAGTTTCAGGGGATGGTTAGTGGCCACCTACTTGAGTAACTGTATCCAATTTAGTATTCCCTTAGGGTACACTGACTTTTCTTTTTGTTTTGCCTTTCAGATAGCCTCGTTGGAGCAGGCTACCATTTTGAGTGGTACGAGTGATTCTCACATGAGTCATGTGCTCCGATCTGGATTGGCTATGAGTGGAGCATATGAGCGCCTTCCCGATCGAGGACCACACCGTCCACGTTCAGCATCACGCCTGCCGACATACCCTCCCTATGATGGCTATCCCATCCCATAGAGAGGTCACAATACAGGGTTGGATGATGTCGATTACGGCGGTCTCGCGCCCCATGATGTGGGATACGCACCTCCACCCTACTATGTGTGGAACGAGGATTTTGCTGACTGGGCGGACTTACAGTTTCGATGACCCTCCTCAGTACCAGTCGACGGCGCCTCAGTACCAGCCGATGGCACCTCAGTACCAGACGACGGCGCCTCATTACCAGACGACGACGCCTCATTACCAGCATGCAGTTCCACAGTTCGAGCAGTCGGGCCGAGGACACCCAGGTGCTTCGAGTAGCCAGCCGTATGGGCCCACCAGCCAGCCAGTTGATCAGAGCCATCCGATCGGCTCCCAGGGTTTCTCAGAGGACAGTGGGTTCGAGGATTGGGCCCAGCGACCTGATTTGGGACCGCAGTCCACCCAGACACCACCGTACACTCACATGTTACGTGATCGGACTACATTGCGTCCACCAGATTGCTACATGGACGAGCAGCGACAGAGACGCCAGAGGGGTCGAAGGCATTGATTAGTTTCAGTTTTTCGTTACTGGTTTTATGTTATGGTTTACTGTTTTTATTTGTCGTACTATGGTGATCGATTGTACTTATTTCGGCAGATGTAGTATTTATATTCGATGTAGTATTTTCAGTAGTTGTATTATTTTACTGATTTGCACTTTCATGTCATTTTCGCTGTTAATGTTTTTGCAATGAAATTCAAACATTTCGGTCTATATGTGGATGGAACACTACTGCGCCACATTTTATTATAACAAGCTTCAATACGAAAATTACATAAACAACAATAGCAACACGGTTCAGGTCCGAGGGTTTCTCATAATGAAATTCATAAGCTCTTGTTGTTCTTTGATTTTCTGGTTCAGCTGTGGAATCATCTCGTCCTTCTCCCTAACGACCCTTTGGTTCTCCCTCTTAGCTCAATCAAGTTCTTTGTCCTTTGCCCGAATTATATTGTCCTTCTCCCTTCTGATCTTGTCCACAGCCTCCCGAACCACCAATGTTTCGAAATAACCACAACCTTTGTTCTTTAAAAAATGGCAACGAAACATGCAGGTTAGGAAATATTAACGGGATAGGTGACAAATTAAGAAAATCATGCCAGTCTTTATACCTCCCTCTCAAGCGGACACCCAAAATAGGGTTCGAGATCCTTCAGTCGAATGGATCTTGTTGCCCTCAAATCACACCAGCAATTCACCTCACTTAGCTCATACTCGAACAGGTCTTCCTGAGGTTTCTTCATCTTGTACATTATACGATCAACTTCTGAAACTACACGACAATAGCAATTGTAATTAGTGCAAAACGTGAAGTAGACGGGGGAAACAAGGCATGCTTTTTTACCTTTATCGCGAGCTCTACTTCTTTCCCCATGTGTGAACACCATAGTGTGACCGCGGTTGATGGAAACTGAATGCGTAAATAGAAAGTAGTGGTGTGTGTTTGGAGCATGGTGATAGGAGGGTTTTATGATGCATACTGCCCCCTGTTGTGGCACAGGCGATATCTCCCGTGACCAGGCGATCTCCCCATGTCACAGGCGACATCGCCTATGCCTAGAGTGACGCCCCAGCACTATTTTATTTCACGCTTGATTACTAGAAGACGCCCCAGCACTGTCCCGTCTCCTTCCACATGTCCTTGCATTATGTCCCACGCGACCGCATGTCCTGCACTTACTTGGGCGACCCTCCTCACGCCAATCCATCTCGTTTCTGATTCGAGAGTGTCGTGGACGATCCTGTCCACGAAGAAGATGAGGTTGCGGGATCACTGGTAGGCTCGTGTGTGGGATCCAATCTTTAGGACCCAGTATTGGTTAGAATGACTGGGCATACACTAGCTGGGTCTTGGATACCAGATAGAAGGGGCTGACGTAGTTTTGCCAGTTAGCACCAGCAAATCTACAACAAGCTACAGCATGGGAGCACGGTACCTTGTAGCCCTGGAACTTCCCGCATGTGCACGTCCCCTTACGATTCGACTGCCTATCAAACCGAACAACGTAGCTATTATTACCACTAGGGTTCTGATTGTTTGGACCACACTTAACCTCATAAACCCCGTTAGCCGCATCGTACGGCAGCACGTGTCTGACGGAACTTGACGTAAATTCTTTGGTTAATTTCTGACAGTACTTCGTATACGCGTTCCCTTCTGCCAACATTCCCTGGTATTCCCCACGCACCTATGCCAATACTTGACCATACGGTGGAATGTGTGCTCGATCACAGAAGACATCGGCAAACGTCGCACGCCTTAAGTACTCCGTTGACGCATTCTTGCGCGTTGGTCGTCATGGTTCCCCACCGAGCACCGCCTCCCTCAGTGTTGTCATAGGCCAAGCTCCATAAGGGTAGTTCCTCATTCACCCATTTTGGCTCCCGTACGTCTTGTTCATCATGGATCGCCAACCATTCTGCCTTCTTCGCCTCAAACTTCCGCACATTCCCTTCTATTCCTACGGGTAGCGATGAAGACTTTTATGAATATCTAGTTTGTTTGACAATATTGTATTAGTGAAGTTCACATATTCACCGTAAAGAAGTTGACAAATACCTAAGTTCCAAAGGCGAGATTTTAAAGTTTGGTTGCGGTGTTTCTTGTTGAAGTTGCTTACGTAATGGCGTAGACACCACCTCCATACCCACCCTCGATCAATCTTGCGCATTGCCGCTGCTATCCCCTTGTGTCGATCACTGATGATTGTGATGTTGGCCCGATTGGTCACATGTCTCTGTAGATTCTCCATGAACCACTTCCAATTATCGGAATACTCTTTGTCAACTATGGCGTACGCCAATCGAACAATCCGATGTTGCCCATCGAATGTACTAGCCATCAACAACACTTGCTTGTACTTGCCCGTGAGGAATGTGCCTTCAATGATCATGACCCCAGAGCAGTGCTTGAAGGCTTCTATGCATGGGCCAAACGCCCAAAACACACTCTTGAACATCCTACAGTTACCCGCCGGGTGGGTTCTGATCTTGTACCGTGTCCCGGGGTTTGTGAGACGAATAGCATTCAGGATTGTCTCAATGTTGTTGTATGATGCCACCCAGTCACCGTACAGCTTCTCGACAGCACGTTGCTTGCCAAACCACGCCTTCCGGTAAGAAATATTGCGGTGGTACTTCTCCAGAATGCAATCAATAACTGTCTCAACCTTCAACCCCGGCTCTCTGCGGACAATGTGCATGATTGCATCTGAGATCAGCGTGACATGGAGCTGTGGGTGGGGCCCTAGTATCGTTGACCGGTCACAACTGTGGCCGTTGTTGAGTTGTCTTATTATCCAGAAGCCATATCTGTTGCTAAGTGTAGAACGCATCCTCCAAGGACACGTCGGGTCGATGCACTTGATGGCCCATTCCTTCGGGTTGGAAGTGATTACCCTGTACTTATAGTTGCGGATGACTGCTTGGCTCTTCGTTAGGGACACCAGTTGACCTTTTATAGAGAATGTCTGACCCAAGAAGAATTCCATCTCCACCGACCAGTACGCCTTCGCTGGGATCTGGAAGCGCCTGTCCATGGAGTAGGTGTTGGAGATTGTCATGATGTCGTCACAGTCGTCACCCTCGCTCGTGGCATGCTCCAGTGGCACATAAACTTCCACGCTATTTGTTGTGGCTCCCCCTTCTTCATCATCGTCTTCCTCGTCGGTTTGGCCAATGTCATTGTCGACGTTTGGATTCCCTTCGTCCGCCGAGCAATGGCTCCTTTCATCTCCAGAATCGTCGGTGCTGACATATTCATCTCGCGCCAACCCCTCTTGGTCAACCTCCTCCTCCTCCGGACCGATATGACTGGTCGCCATGTATTCCCCATCATACGTTTGGCTCTGCTCTGCCATCTGATTTGGAATGACCCCCTAGAAATCGGAGAACTGAGACGACTCCTCTTCCATCAAGGCGTACAACTCTGCAACTTCGAAAAATGGGTTGACGCGAACTAAGTCGTATATGACTTGTACGCCGTTGTCGTCCGATATCGGCCTAGAAACGAAATGCGACAGATTTCCCTCAGAACTGTATATCGGCATTCTCCAGACAAATGACTGGATTATCTGATCCGCTCCAAGACCCATTTTCCGCCGAAACACGGTAACCACACTATCATAGGTCGCTCGCTTGGTCATCTTCAGACGGACATTATTTCCCCCTTCGTAGGATAAGCCGGTCCAATCCTGGACGATACGGCCCCCCCAGAAAACTTGGATTCGGAATTCTCGTGACAAAGTGTAGTCGGCCATTTTAGAATGTTAATTCTTTCGATTTGGTGACTCTCCCCCGAAACTAACAAGGATTTATAGGCTAGTTAGTGCTCCAAGATGTAGGCGATATCGCCCATGCATTAGGCGATATCGCCCATACCCTAGGCGATATCGCCCATGCCCTAGGCGATATCGTCTAATCCTTGGCTATTTTTCGACCCATGACTCAAACGAATCTAATCACGGACCCGTTTTAGAGTGACGGGTGAAAATAACTGGTGATGGGGCGATATCGCCTAGGCCTGGGGCGATTTTATTTATAAAAATCAATAGTTTTGAACCGTATTTATTTAGGTTAATAGTTAATTTTTTTTAATTATTTTAGTGAAAACCCCGACATTTGCATAATACTGATTTTTAATTATGCAGTGTTGAAATTATATTGGTCCAATTATTTTTTCTTGCATAATTGCCTACTTTCTAAACTTGTAGGAAACAGCTTCTAAGGGCAATACTTTTTTTAACTCCGTGTGGTTAGGAAGATTTTAGTTACAACCTACAATTCTACATCAACCCTTAAACTATGAAATTATAGAAATGATAGTACCTTTCAATTGGATACATCCAATGGTACTGTACTGGACCAACAACTCTAGCTTCCCATGGCATATGGACAGATAAGTGAATTGTAACATCCAATAATGATGGTAGAAAAATTCTTTCCAATTTACAAAGTGTAGTTGCTATTTGGATCTCGAGCATTTTGAGATCTTTCATGTTGAACTCTTTTCAACATGTCTTTGAAAAAAACCTATCCAACATAGCAAGTGCATTAGAAACATGCTTTGGCAAGAGGTCAAGAACGACTACTAGCAACATACGCTCCAAAAGACATGACAATCAAGAGTTTTTGTACCTGAGATATTGTGTTCAGTTACAAAAACACAACGATCCAAGTTTGTCGAGTACCATCATGAACTTTTATTCTTGACAACCAATGACAAAAATTCTTCTTCTCCATTAATATAGTGCAACAAACAAGAGGTATCGCGATCTTACCATTTATTTCTACAAGATGAAGTTCACGTCTTATACCCTTCTCCTTCAAATCAAGATGAACATTCAAACCATGTTTTGTTTTACTGGGAATACTCATAAGTACCAAGAACATTATCACATACATTTTACTCAATATGGATGACATCCAAATCTTGACACAACAAGTGTGCTTTCCAATGTGACAATTCAATGAACATCTTCTTCCAGTTATGGGTTTTCCGAAATGTTAAAGGGAGGATTTAGCATGCGTATTGAACATCCCTTCATGAACTCTTGAGCTTCTCTAAACTTATTACTAGGACATAATTGACCAACAAGAACTACATATGCCCACTTATTAAGAATCATCCCTTCCTAACCATCCTTCTAATCAAAGTGAATATTTCACGATCATCTCTACAACACACAAAGATAAAAGCAGATACAAACTTCAACACGTTGTTCACAGTTCCCTTATTGGACACCTCAATTCCCTGGTCTATTGTGTTTAATATTATTCCCTAGTCTATTGTTTATTGTGTTCAGTAGTATTAACCATCTTTAGGAATGAATTTTCTAACTGGCCGATTACGGAACACACATAAAATTGATAACACATCTTTTATGGATTCCCAAATCAGTAACTCATCACAATATCCCCAAATTAACTATTAAATTCAACAACTACTAAAAATAATATCAAGAAAATGTGGATAAGAACCTTTATTAGATTCCTTCGCTTGAAGTATTCTTCAAATTGAACTACGAGTAGCCTTCAGGTAAGGAGCGTTGAGCCTTGGATGAACAGACGAACCATGTTTGTAAACAAGAAATGATGGAGAAATTTCTGAATGAGAAGACGAATATGGATCTTCATCTTGTCATATCTCTGTCTAATAGGGTTCGTCGACGAGATAGAACAAAGTACGATTTCATTAGGAATAAACTAGTTTCTCATCGAAAAAAAGGAAGACAATATTTTTTATGTTGAAAAGTAAGATGATCTATTAGAAGCAATATAGCAACTTCTCGCGTTTAGGTTAAATTTTTTTTTATTTAATAAATTCATCTTTGGTATGAAGTCTTATGGAATATTGAAGTGAGTATATATATTTTCCTTGTTTGGAAAAGGACATAGTGCCTTTGTGAAAAAAAGTAAGTGTTTGTAAAGATGATAATTCGATCGAGATGTATAATGATTAGATCTTTAATTACAAATGAAATTTCAAAAACTCATGTTTAGGGTATCAATCATGTAATCACTGTACGAAATTTATTTGTTCATTTCAACATAGTTTAGACATTGAATCATCTTTTAATTTCACCATAGCTTTTTTATTACTGATTTGGTCTAATGAAAGGTTAAAGGTTTTATCACGAACATTAAGTGTAGGAGGTTTACCGTTTAATATTAAGTACTTACGATTTATTATCTGATGGTAAATGAAGATAGTAATCAAATGGTGTAGGATATATAGTTCTAAAATTTTAGAAGAATGTGCTAAGTGATAAGACTGCATAATTAATTGTATTATATTCCTTTTCCCTTTTCTGATACCTAGTATAACACCATTCATTATTGCTGAGATAGGGGTTGTTGAGCTGTTTGACTTTTGTACTTATCCATTTCTTATTTTCCATATTCTCTTGTAAATAATTTTTTCTCTGTATTTAAATGACTTAGTGACCAAGGTTGGTACGTGAGTTTCTACCATTCTTTATGGTATCAGAGCTCTTCTCCTAACCTAGCCACAATCATGGCTACAAACAATACTTCTGCAAATTTTTCGTTACCCAACCTTCCCAATCCCTCTACCACCATCACAATCAAGCTCACCCTCAGCAGCTATCTCCTCTAGAAGCTCCAGTTCGAGCCCTTTTTCATTGGATATGACCTACTTGGTCACATTGATAGTTTAGATATCACTCCTCCTACTCTCACTAAATCTAGCATCCGTAACCCCAACTATAAAGAATGGTTTGGTAAAGATCAAATCGTCTTAGGTTAGATCATATCATATGTCTTGGAGGGTGTTCTACAAATCTAGTCGGCGTACACACGGCTGTCGATGCCTGAAGCTCATTGGCCATAGCCTACGGAACTACACCCACTCCCAAATCAGGCCCTATAAATCTCAATTGTCCGATTTACGTTAGTGTATTGATACTATACCTATTTATCTACAGCGTATCAAAGCTATTGCAGACAAACTTGTTGCCCTTGGAAATCCGGTTGCCGATGAAGACCTGGTGCAGTTGCTACTTCGAGGACTCATCCCCACCTTTCCCGCTTTCATCGATCTCTTCGCAACAGGTCATCACCAGTGAGCTTCATTGAATTGACTGGCCTCCTTCTCACTTTGGAGATCGAGTTATCATTAGAAGATAATATCTGTTATTTTGGGTCGCCGTTTGCAAACTTTGCTTGTCGTAGTCCTCCTCCTAACCGCGAGCGTGGCCAACACACTCCTTGCCTGTGTTCCCATCCTCACAGCAGCATGCCCGACATTTTCTCAGAGCCTATATGCATCAAATTCACCTTCGGCCCAAGGCAAAAATCAAGTCGTGGCCTCCTTCCTTTTCCATAACGAGGAAGCCATATGATGAGCTGCAGAACAGTGATCAAATAACTACTAAGCTAAAAGCTAAGCAGATCGTATTCCACTTGTCTCTTCTAATCGTCTACTCAAATATGAAGGCAAATTACTCAGGTTTAAATCACAAGTTGTGCGTGGTGTGAGTTCCATGACTTCTAAACTACAAAGCGAGAAAACAGGAAATGAAAACAGAAAACAGTTGAAAGATTGGTTGACTTAACAAGACGACATACAAGCTTAGATTTGAATCCCCCTAAGATCACTAGAACATTGGCAATCACAAGACCACCGGTTTTCAATTCTAATTCTTTCAGTTCTTGGACACCACCATAACTCCTGACCTTAGGTTTAAGATTGGCAAACGTTTGCTCTATCCGATCTAACTCCCAAGATTAATTGACTGCCCGTGCATTCGCTTCTGCAACGGAAAACTAACTGGCGCAATTACTAATGATTACTGAGTTACTCTTGAAGCGGATTAACCCTAACTGGTTCATACAAAGAGAAACTGTTCCAATGAATAGGTTAACTGTTGATTTGGTGTTTTAAAGTGAGGCGAACGTTCGCTACTATCCTCAGCTTAACTAGAGACTTAACTAGGTGATCAAGCTAGAAAAGAAGCACAGAAGCAAGTAAGAACAAACCAAATATGTAAGAGAAACTGATTGAAACTGGATTTAATTACCGCCGATCCGTGACCGCTTTAAAGCTCCAGGTCACTTAGGGTTCATCTAATCTAAGCTCTATGAGTTTAGCTACTCATATTCAAAACAAGAGAATCGAAGACAAATGAAGAATACATCTTAGGTAGGAAGAACAGAGAAGAACTGTAAAACCTAATTTCATACGAATCTGTGAAGCTTCAATCTCTTGAATCTTCAACTCCTAGCACCGAGTTCTCCAAGATGGAAGGATGGCGTCACGATCTCTTCCTCGCTCCTCGAACTCTCTAAACTCTCTCTCGAATTTTTAAGTCTGGAATTTAATCCACGAAATAGGTATATCTGAATGTGGCCGCCGGTTTAGTATTTATAGGGTTTCTAATTCCAGTTGAAAAAAAGGGAATACTTTTCGGCAAAAACTTGGGAGTTTTCGCCGAAGACTTCAGGTGACACTTTGGCTGGATTCTCCTGTCTTCGTCTATGAATTTTCGTGTATAGTTTTCGGCGAAGACTTCATTCTTTTCGCCGAAAACTTCAGTTACAGCTGGGATAGTGATTTCTTCTGGCTTGGTTGATTTCTGGATTGATCTCGTGCCATCCCTTGAGGTTCCTTTGCTTCCCGAGCTCGTCCGTGGCTACGTATTTGACGGCAAAAACCTATGCATTCTCAAAAGCACTAGAAAATCATCAAATAGACCCAGAACGGGCCAAAGTAACCAAAATGGTATGAATTAGAGCATTTAGGTGAAAACATGCTAAATCACAATAAAACCCGAGATTCAAGCAAGGAAATGTAGCTTAAATGAGGCTGATAAACACGTAAAATCGAGTGTCATCAAATACCCCACACTTAAGCCTTTGCTTGTCCTCAAGCAAACTGAACTAGAACGCACTCAGATTCACAAATGACACGATCGATTAAGTTAAGGTTCAAGCAATCACAATGAATTATTAAACTGCTACTTCTAGAACAAGTGACCTAACATGCTTACACGTCAACCAAACAACCTATCTCACTAATTATCTTCACACAACAAGTAGCAACACAAATCATGCACAAATCTGACTTAACCGACCAGACTTCTGACACAGGTAATATTTGGTACTAGGGAACTCTCGCACTCTGTGTTTAGGGACGTGCTTATGCTCTCAATAATTTTCTGTCACTAAATTTTGTCATAGGTTTGCAATTCGACCACATCTCCACCACTGTGACAACATGAGTAACTAGTTAAGAAGGACTTCCCTGCTTTGGACTGTAACGAATTCTACACTAGAAGGGTTTATAATGAGATGGATGATGGAATGTATGATGATGGCTTTGGTGCGGCGTAGCTTTTGACTAACTTCCCTCGATCTAGCCTATGGCTCCCTACCGTCTAACCAAACACATGGTGGAATAGTGTACGCTCGTCCTATGATACCCTCAAGCAACCTAGCACTTTATTTTGCAAATATTTTTTTCTTCTTTTTCTTTACATTTTCTTTTGACTTCGTTCTTCCATATGTATGGAGAAGAACGTTACTCAACTATACTAAAAACTTTGAAACTTCTAAGTATTTTGTTATTTCGAATTTTTCTTCTTTTTCTTTCTATATATATTTTTATTTTTCTTTGTGCTTATTTTCTTTAGTTGCTAGAGGGGTTTACACGTCCGGACATAATAGCTAAGACCACCTTATTTAAAGGCTATAGGCAAGTTACCACAAACCGACTTCCGGTAGGCTAATCTAGAACTACTATCACAGGGGATCAACGGAGAATGAAAGATGGGGATTGGCTGTAATGTATATCGAACCGAAAGAAAGGCCAAGCTCAAGGGTTTAAACCTAGAGGATTCAGCGTTAGGTAGGCTATTGGCTTAGTGGCTTAATTCTAGGTGCCCCTATCCTCCTAGAACTCGTGTCATCATGTGGTCTCGAATAGGTCTCATGCAAATTCTAACTCATTCAAGAAGGCAAGAAAACCACTCAAAAAGAATTGAAATTGCAAGTTATGTGCAATGGATCAAAAGCTCACAGTTGGTTTGCTAATCAAATTCAGTCATTATCATGCAATCAAAGTGAAAAACTACAAGAGTGATAAGCTTTTCTGTTCTAACTAGGAAATGTAGCATCGAAGCAAGCAAGTTGATTACAGGTTCTAGGTTAAGCAGTCTAAGCATCATTATGAAAAATTGAAACTAACTTAACATCACGAGTCAAGAATCGATTAATTCTAAGCTAGAGGAATTAGATAAGCCACAACATCACAAAAAGTAAGTTGAGATCATACAATTTATATACCCTACCCCACACTTAAACCGGACATTGTCCTCAATGTACCAAACTAGAGTAGAGAGAAATAGGAGAACCTGGACCGAGATGGTTGGTGTAGGGGAGGATCACGGAGCTTCGGAGCAAGAAGGGAATCTACCAAAACTTGACATACAAAACAAAAACAAACGAAATATCAAAAGGAAAACCGGGACAAGTGTTCTGGATCCAAACAGAATAAAATTGGACCGAGATATGAAAAGAACAAATAAAAAGAAGGACAAGGAAAAGGATACAACCTGATCACTCCTCAGGTGGTGGAGGTGGTGGGGGAAGTTGCCAGAATCCCTCGATCCGCTGCTACCACGCCAACTGTGCCTCGTATCTGGCGTCCTGTCGGCGCATGTGCTGCTGAGTAATAACCAACGGGTGTCCTGGGTGGCGGTATGGTCGACTTGCCAATCCCGGATCTGACTGAGCAGCTCTCCATAGTCACCCGAAGGCATCTGCAAAGACTCCTGATGGTGAGGCTGCTGCTGATGTGCAAACCTTGCAGGCGGCTGCTGCTGGGGTATCTCATGGTGAATTGTTGGGTCTGTCTGGGACGCATCCTCCTCAGAATCATCCTCGTCATTCGAGTCGAGGCCCTTGTAAAGAGCTGGAGGTACCCACTCTCTAGGACCGACGTTCAGCTGAACGTCATACTCCACTGTCAGGGCGGTACCGACGATGTATACTTCGTGGCGCGGAACCTCAGGTCCCCAAACCTGGTTGATGCCAAGGCTGGTGATGAGAGCCCAATGAAGTTACTGCCTAGCAAGAATAGCGGGAGCCTCACGGTTGTGGTATTCTTGTGGAACAGGAGAGCAAGGACTCATCCTGGGTGGAGGGGATAGCCCTCATAGATACCTCGGAGGAGGAGGAGCTCCTCTCGGCTGATGTGGTGGCGATCCTTCTTTGGAGCAAACAATAGAGATGTACGCCAAACAACATGAATAAAACTGAAAAGAGGGTGAGAGACCGAACCGGATGTGTTGTGGTCCGTAGTCTTTGCACCAGGCACTCATGTGATGCTGCTCCAGAGTGCGTCATAGCTCGGGCCTCTGGCCTTGTTGTCGCCCCAGCCGAGGTGGTGGTGGTGATAGTGCTCGTGTAGAATGCCGAGGTGATCGGCAAACTCATCATACGTGAAGGTCCTGTGCACTCCACCAAGGTAGAAGGAGATGACCTTCTGATGCTATCTGGACGTGTGGTTGTCCAGCTCGAAAGTGGCCCAGAACGCCTGAAGGGCGAGAGGCGGGAAGTCGTCCGTGATGGTGGTTAGCTCTAGAAGTCCTGCAACTGTCAGAGAGTCGGAGACGTTGTTGAAGCACTCCTCATCAAACTCCTGGATAGACTCCATGGAGAGGGGTGTCACAATAGCCTCAGGTATGTGCTGGACCCTCTGGTATCGTTGGATATAGTGCTCCGGCATCCTGGCAATGAGGGGGTGGAACCCCTGACGGTGAGGGAAAGCCGGTGGAGGAACGTGGATGGCAGGAGCAATGGGAGCGGCTACTCCGGAGCTGTCACCAATATCAGGAGCGGCGGAGGTTGATCTTGGACCACTGTGTGCGACTCTCGGCTTTTTACTCTTGTGCCTAAAAGATAGAATAACATTTGGAAACCACATTAGTCAAACCGACAACCTACCACACACTTGGTAGAAAAACTCAATTTCACATAGAAATGAGAAAAACCGAATGGGGATAAGCTAATTGAACAACTGGTAACCAATAGTAAACATTATGGAAAACTCAAGGATAAACAGGGCAACAAAAGCACATCATTCAATCAAAGTCAAACCGACATTCAAGAAAAAGTCAACACCGTATGAAATTTGGCAATTAAGCATGGCAATTCTCCAACAAGACATCAATTAGCATAACCAGAGGTTCAAGATCAGTAAAATATCATTGAGTACATACAAACATGAACCGGGCAGCTAGACAAGTATCAACATATCAAGGTCAAACCGACATTACACAAAAGTCAACATCGCTAAAGAATTATCGATTAAGCATAGCATTCCTCATTCAAATGTCATCAAATCATAGCACAAACATCCCTAAGCATACTTGATCAACTATGTTCAAACGATTCTGCAAAAATCACACCAAAACAGCAGGCACGCAAATCGAGGTAGACCGAAAAGTCAACCAAAGTCAAACCCGACAAAATTCAGCAATCTATATGTCAAAAGATTCGTAACAAAAAACCCAATAACTTACCTTGAAGACATGGTGGCTGAAAATGAACGAAACTCAACAAATCTGGCAAAAACTCGAAAAAATGGTTTCGGGTAGAAGCAAAGCTAGAGAGCTCCGATTCGGGTGATTTAGGTGTCGAAATGCTCAGGAAAGGAAGAGGAGTCGATCGACGGCGGCGATGAGAATGGCGGCGGTGAAGGTTTGAAGAGGCAGCAGCGATTTTTGAAGTGAAAGGGGCTGCGGTTTGGTTATTTTCGAAAAGGGAGGAGAGAGAGAATTGCACCGGAAAAAAAAGAAAAGATAAGGGAGGAGGATTTTCTGGAATTTTTTTGAAAGTTTTGGCCGAAAAGAATTTTTGAAAAACAGTCTATCAGATTTGAAAGAAAATTTTACGGCGAAAAGTATGAACTTTTCGCCCGAAGAGTAAGTTAAAATTTGGTCAAAAAATCACTGGAAGTTTTGAGAAGAAAGTTTTCGGCGAAAATTCTGACCTGCAGTTTTAACAAAATTTTCTAGAATTCCAGCAGATTTTGAAAAATAAAAGCAAAAACAACAAAGGTCGGAACAATCCCAAATGACTAGAACTGAACCGAGGACACACGGCACACACATAAAAATAAAAGATCACACAATAGACACTTTTGGCTCCCCCGAACCGACTCAAAAAACTAGAATGACTTAAAAGTTCAAAAACTGACTCCAACCGTGGGTTGCCTCCCACGGAGCGCTCTTGATTAACGTCCTTGAGCTGGATGATACTTGGACGGTGTTAGGAGACATCCCAACTCAAGATCTCTCTTAGGCTCGAGTTGGAGTTCATGAAATAAAGTTTCGGGGTACCTCCGGTCTGCGTGAATTTCTTCCCGTTAGCATGAATGAGCTTAGTTCGTCCATCGGGGAGATGGCCAGCAATCTCGAATGGCCCGAACAGTTCTCGTGAGGGATCATCCTTCCCAAGTGTGATGGTAAAAGGAATCAGAACACTTGGCTTCACAGCCATTTTTGTTTTTCCTTGTTTTCATGCTTCATTTCATCGCATCCTTGATCTTCGGTGGCTCCTTGGAAAATGCTTCCGGCTTCTCCTTCTTCATAGGTTTATTCGTTCGATGGCTTCATAGGAATTGGCGGAGCAACTGGCTCGGTAGAGGATGGTGGAACAACTGGCATCCAAACCATTCTAGCTTTCTTCGGATTCTTCTTCTTTGATTCGCCAGGATCTTTACTTGGTAGCGGTTTAGAAGAGGAGGCTTTAGTTTCTTCTTCTACTTTGGCTTCTCAACTGTCGTCTTCTTCTTGATAACCTGTTCAGCATCTGAAACAGATGGCTTTGGAGAAATACTAGGAACGACATTAGTAACGGAGTTGACCGGGGTCAACTCCACAGTTTCAACAGAAAGACATGAGCTTCTCCTTCCTTAGGGATGTATTTCATGCCGTCTTTAAGGCGGAATGTGACGGTGTCTTTTCCTACTCTTAAAGTCAAAGATCCGTTAGGTACATTGATCGTCATGCCGGATGTTGCCATGAAAGGTCGACCTATTAAGATAGTAGCATCATCCTCCCTAGTATCCATAACTACATAATCCGTTAAGAAAGTGAAAGGGCCACACTTAGTGATTACGTTCTTAATTTCTACTCTAGGTGTCTTTAAAGATTTATCGGTGAACACTAAATGCATGCTAGTCTGTTTTAATTCTCCTAAATTGAGTTTCTCATACAAACACATAGGCATGACATTTATAGATGCACCTACATCAACTAGACTACGCTCGATTGCAATATCATTGATAATTAGAGGAATAGTGAAAGAACCAGGATCAGAGCACTTAGCTGGGATTGGTATGGCGAGCTTTACATCATGAATGGCAGATCATTCTTCCTGGAAAGTATGGAGGATGCTTCCTTCTTCCTTGAGGGTAAAGTTGCTCGATCCTCCCTCCTTGAAATGCGTTAGGAAAGGAATTCTCGGTAGATATGGAGCCAGAGGAGGCTCAGGTTTGCGCCTCGGCTTTGGTGAAGGAATCTACTCCTCGTCTTCCTTGATCTTCGAGGTATCATCTACTACAGTATCGAGAATCTTGGCCGGATAGGAAGAGGTAGTGACGGCTGATGTGACCTTATTTGGTGCATTTTAAGCCTTTGATTAGCCTAAGGATTTCCTATGTTTGATCTCATTTTGCTATGATTTATATGTTTTTATTGAAGTTTTATGCAAAGTGCTTATCTTGTTGTCCGGTTGCCACTTTGGGCCAATTATGTGTCTATTGGAGTTATTTTCTTTGAATTTTCAGGATTTGGCATTGAAGTACTGGTGACAAGGAGCACGTAGGATCAAACGGAGGTCAATCGAGCTAGGACGGAGAAGATATGGCCGTTGCAAAATCGAGGAAAGTGCACATTAAAGCTGAAGAAGTTTTCGGCGAAACCCTAAGTTCTCGCCGAAAACCCTTAACATTTTCGAGCAGAAGAATCACAGACGGCGGACATCTGATTTTAGAAGAAGTTTTCGGTGAAAACTATAAGAGATTTTTCGCCGAAAACCCATGAAGAAATGCCAGCCGCTCAGGGTTTTACAAAGAGATTTTCGGCGAAAACTTCTTCAGTTTTCGCGAAAATTCCAGCCTTTTTCCAGTGTGCTATAAAAGTGGAAGCCGGCAAAAAATTGAGGGGAGATTTCATTATTGTTTTAACACTCAAACCAAAACCATTTTCTCTCTCAATTCTCTTCCATCACCTATCCAACATCAACCCTAGCTACTTCTGGTGCAAATTGGAGCAAGGAGCTTGGATTGAAGCCCACAACTTGGGGAGAGGAGCTTGCAAGAAGAGGATTGCCATGGAGCTCTTGGTGACCATCTCTCTTTCTTTCTCTTTTGTACCCATTGGCCATGTGTGGCTGATTTCCTAGGTTTCCTTGGATTGATAGATAGTTATGCTAGGATAGAGGTTGATTGTACAAATATGCCATGATTGATCTTGGATTGTAAGAAGATGATCTTAGACTTGTTGTTAATTCCAAATTGTGTTATGGCTTGATTTGGTCTATCTTTTGTGATGTAATGCATGAGAGTGCTTAGATTACATGGTTTGTAGGTCTAGGGATTGAAGGGAGTTGTGTTCTAAGAGATTAGATCATCTCAATTCAACCATAGTTGCATGATTTCTCACTTGTGCATTTTATCGAACACTTCGTGTGCATTAGGTTTTTCATTCAGTTGAACTTTGATTAGTCTTTGGATGATTTCTTAGTGTTAGGACATTGACATGAGAGTGTGGTGTCTAGCCTAGTGGTCATAGAGTCATAGGAGAGGGTTTTGTAGCTTGGCATTTCATCAAACACCTTTAATGCATCCTTAGTCATTTAGCTTGAGAGCGAGAGCCTAGGTTGAGTGGTTCTAGGATAGGGATTTAGTGCGACGAGAGTGCATTGAGTCTATAGAAGGGATTTGCGTGGTCATTCGATTGCAACCTCGATCATGTTTGGCTTGTTTGTGCTTTTGTTCCTCTTGAGCATGATAAATCTATCTTTCCAAGTGAACCTCCTTTATCTTTGATTTGCACTGTTTTGTTTTGCTTTCTTGTTAGTTTCCTTTATGTTTTCTTTTGCTCTTATTTCAACCCAAAACTTATTTCAAATGAATAGACCATCCATGAACCGTGTGAGTATTAGCTTTTGAGAGAGCCCTCGTGGAATACGGACCTTGATGGTTGTGAGTGTAAATCTCGCACGTCAAGTTTTTGGCGCCGTTGCCGGGACCTTTCTCAATCCTTTGAAAGCATTTAGTAGTGGACCGTTCTATTCACTTCCTTCCATTTTAGTTTTGCTTCTTTGTTATTTCTTTTTGTGGTGTTGTTATCCCGCATTGTTGTACTACTTGGTTGTGTTTGTTGTGCGTGTTTGTAGGCCCTTATCCACCTATCTATTTCATGGGAGCAAGGTTGCAAGTAAGATGAACTTGTGGAATGGAGGTAATGGTTATGGTACCTATCAAGGGTGGAATCCATCTCCTAACCCATACTATGATCATCCTATTTCATCCAACTACTACCAAGAAACTTGTGAGGAAGATAGCCAATGGTGGGTCAAGAACAACAAGCTTCAACACCCATGTGGAATGAGCAATGTCTCTATCCATCCCCACCCTACCATCAAGTCTTGCCGAAGCATTATCAAGAGGATTTCACAAGTCATGAACAACATTCTCAACCGCCTCCCATGCTAGAGGAGCTCTTTAAAATGGTTGAAGAAAGCAATCGTCCTCAAGAGGAGTTCACAAGCTATGAGCAACCCTCTCAACCTTCTTCTATGCTAGAGGAGCTCTTTAAGATGGTTAGAGAAAGCAAGCATCCTCGAGAGGAGTTTGTAAGCTATGAGGAACCTTCTCCACCTCTTCCCACGCTTGAGGAAGCTTTGAAGATTGCGGATGACAATGCGAACCAACTTAATCGCTTAGCTCAAGGCATGACACTCATCAAGGAAGCTCTAGAGGATGAACAACACTCTCCATCTTCTCCCACAATTGAGGAGATGTTGCAAATTGTGGAAGATAATGCAGCCCGGTTGGAGCGTTTAACTCAAAGTGTGAAGCTCATCACCGACACCTTTGAACCGGAAGTCTTGTCATGGAAGAGGAAGAAAGTGAGTCTCCCCAAGAGGAGTTCATGAGCCATGAGAAACCTCTTCCACCTCCTTTCATGCTAGAGATGTTACGAATTGCGGAGGATAATGCAAACCGAGTTAACCGCTTATCCCGAAGCATAGAGCTCGTCACGAAGATTCTTGAGAATGAACGACATCCCAATCATTTGGAGCAAGTTTATGATGATGAAGATGACACTTGTGAATCCGAGGAGCTTGACACGGAAGAAGAGTTGGTAGTGGAGGAGATTGAGGAGCATGTTTTTTCATGGAAACACCAAGTAACGATGATGTGAGGATAGAAGAATCAAGCAGACTTGAGGATGATGACCCTTTGGAGGAGGTGAGAGATGATTTGGAGATGCTTCAAGAAGAGGTGACACCGAGAGTGGAGCACGAAAGTGAACAACACCACTCTATTGTGGTCCCACCAAGGATTGTGAGTACTCTTCAATCTTCTTGCTTGATCATGAAGTACTTGTGTCAAGAGACGGACACAAGCTTCATAACCTCCCCTAAGGTGATAATGGAAGAGGAGTCACCCATGTTTGAACCGGAAGACTCTTCGAGTGACATCACCAACTTGGAGACGATGGAGCTCAATGGTGGCCCCCTACCATACTTTCTTCCTCAAGCTTCGAAACTCAAAGGTAGCAAGCCACCCCAAGGTACCAAGTGTTACACAAGCATCAATGTGCATTGGCTAGTCTACCATTCTCCCAAGATGTTTCTTGGAGTTCAAACTTCATCATGGAAGAAGCTACTTGACATCAAGGAGGTACTAAGTTGGGCACCCTAACACAGGTATCGTCGAGCTTAAGACGGTAACCAAGCGCTTCTTGGGAGGCACCCCATGTTATCTTTACTTTTTCGTTTTTAATTGTTCTTTGAGGTTTTTGTGTTGTTTTAGTTTTTGAATAAGGTTAACAAGAATTTGCGATCACTCTTCACCAAGGATCATCATGGATCTCTTTCACATCTATTACGTCATATGCTCCTCTCTACCAACGCGGTAACTTCGTTCCACCTTACCCTCTCTCTCTTGATCATTGAGGACAATGCTCATGTTAGTCGTAGGGGAGTTTGAGGTTTGGTGTGATTATTTGTCGGTAGAAGTCTAAGGCATTGCTTTGATGAGTTGCATGATCTTAATTGAATGTCGAATTCCTCTATTGTAGAATCGTTCAGTTCTTGACTTTTGGTGTTTAATTGACTTCAAGTTTTCACAATGATGTTTAGACTGTTCCACTTAGAACCTATAACCAGCATGCTAGCACTAATATCAAATGCGTCTAGGCCAGAACAGAGATTTTATCACTATTGTATGTTGGTTGATTGGTTTGATACGTGTTTTTGTACCGCTCGATAACACCGGTCTAAGATGATGAAGGCAATCAGAATTTTCACCCCTTTTCCATGTTTTTCATTCTCTTTTTGATCCCTCGTGATTGTGGCTTGAGATTAGACGGAATCCAATTCGAAATCTTGTGTTGAAGTTGTAAAGGGCTAAGGATCAAGTGGTTAATTTGAAAAGAAAATGCTCAAAGAAAAGAAAAGCTAGGCAAGCTCGGCATCTAATTGAAGTGTCGGGTTGAGCACTAGCAAAGACAAAAGCTGTAAGCTAGGCAGGTTCAACACCTAAGTGAAGTGTTGGATCGAGCACTAGTATGCAGTAAAAAAAAAAAGAAAAAAAATTAAAATGGAAAGAAAAGAAAAAAAGAGTTCTCAAATGTAGCCCTTGATCCTAGCCAGAGTTTGTAAAGTGTGGATCTAGAAGCGGATGAAGTCGAGTCGATAGCCACATCATGATCACTCATCACTTTCAAAAATTCTCCTTTCCCCCGCCTTATTCGTTCCATTTCCCGAGTTCAAGTCCTTTTGATTAGAGTTGGTGCTGTCGTGGTCGGTTTTTCTGTATCCCAGTTAACCACTACTTGAAGTGTGCAGAAAATAGTGAGGTCTAGACTTGTTTGGTTGATGTTCTTGCATGTGTAGGTTAAGTTTGTTTGTGGGACAGTGATGACACTCAATTTGACGTGATTATCAGCCTCATTTAAGCGACATTTCTTTGCTTAAGACATGGTTTTTAGGGTAGAATAACGAATATTCAATCGATTGCCCTATCTCGTGCCATTTGTGTTACCTTGGCCCGTTTCGGGTCTATTTGATGGTTTTCTAGTGTTTTTATGTTAGCACAGGTTTTTGCCGTCAAATAAAGTAGTCATGGACGTGTCTAAGGCGTTGGAACCTCGAGGAATCAAACCAGAATCGATCCAAGGAGCCGATCAAGTCAAACCAGAAGTCTGCCCGTTCACACTTACATTTTTGGCGAAAATGGCCTATGGTTTTCGGTGAAAATGCAAGAACAATTCACTGATGCTCACCCAAAGAAGTTTTCGGCGAAACCGTTGGGTTTTCGGACCGAAACGAAAATCACAGGAGAATTAGCCGGTGGGACTTCCATTCACAAGCATATTTTCGGCGAAAATAATTCACTATTTTCGGCGAAAATATTAGAAGAAATCCGGCTGATTAGGGTTAAGTATAAATACTTAACCCGGCGGCCCAAAAGGGGGAGGATATCATAATTCGCAAAATACAACTATTCGAGATCAGAATTCAGAGAATCCTCTCAAGTTCTGGAGCGAAGAGTTAGAGTTCGAAGAGCCGGAGAGAGATCGTGACGCCATCCCTTCCCACCTCGACGTAATCGGTGCTAGGAGTGTATTTACCGAAGATCGAAGTCTGTCAAGTCAGCTAAATAGGTTTTCAGATTCTTTCTTTCTCCTCTGGATGATGAAATCTTCTTTATCTTGTTTCTTTTGTGATAAACATGAGTAGCTAAACTCGTTTGAGCTTAGACTAGATGAACCCTAAGTGACCCAGGGCTTTAAAGCGGTCACGGATCGCGGTGATTAGATTCGAAATTCAATCAGTTTTCATTCATGTTTGATTTTTTTCTTCTTGTTATGTTTATTGTCTGGTTTTGATCACCTAGATTAGATTCTGGTTAAGCTAAGAGTAGAAGCGAACGCTCGGCTTACTTATGATGAGATCCAACAATGCTGCCCTGATGCCAACCGGTACTCCTACACCCACCAGGGTCACAGGCAGAGATAAGACCCTAGGACCTCACACAAGGCATAAAGAGCCTCGGATAGGCCATCTTCAAGCCCTAAAGCCAAGGTACGTCTGAAATATAAACTAAGCCCATCCCTTGAGGTAGAAAGGCTCCACGAGATGGAATGTTATTCCGGGCCATGCTGCTGGCCAAGGATCTAAACCCTAGCAAGGAAGAACACACCTCAACCTGCTCTTAGCCTGACTCCAGGAGACCTGAAGAGAAGTAGGCCCTTGAGTGACCCTGTGAAGCATTTCTGGAGTATAGGAGGAAGGAGACCGAGAATACCTGGCCTGGAGAGGGAGCTTTCCAAGGAAAGACCCTGAGCTGAACCATGAGAAGAATTGGAGTCCAAGGCCCCGAGATGTGATACTTAGACCGACTCAACCCCCGAGAGCTACATCAGGAGATACTCGGAGGCTACCTGAAGCTTAAAGAAGAAGGCCCGAGCAGAAAGGAAGAAGGTCCAAGGAGAGAACAGTCCCAAGCGCCTAAACCGGCAGCGGGCCGTTTCAAATGAGTTCTATGGAGCCGATCACGAAGAACCATGACTTATGGACAAGGACCTCGCCACTGAAGCAGCCCGGAGCACGAAGCCCGCAAACCGTCGCCCGAAGCAAGCCCAGCCCCCGGCGGTCAGGCCCACGACCGCCACCATGGCCAATTGGCCCGAGCAGCCAATCGTGGCCGAATTAGGTTTTTGACCTAATTTAGGTCTTTTTTCTGCTTTAAAGACTACAAACTATTATTTAGGTTTATTCCTTTTAGTAGGATTATTAGGGGTTTTTAGGAGACTATTTAGGAATAGGACTCTTATATTTTATTATTATTTAGAAGTAGTGATTAGGGAGGAGAGCTTGTTCCCTCACCTATATAAGGAGGCCGCCGACCACCCTTGTAAGGCAGACTTTTATGAATAAACCCCTTTGAAAGAACTTTGTTCTGAACCCTTATTGTATCGCATGTTGCGATACTGAAGGATCGACTTATCATCAAGAGCATCCTCTCTTGGTGTGGCGTCTTCGACTTGGACACTTCTGGTTCCGCTGTTTATAGCCGACGGGTCAAAGTACTTTTCCGCCCCCGGTTCCGAAGGTTTCTACCTCTTTGCACGTTCCAACTTGCGTGTTTTAGGGTCGTCTGCCCACGGTTGCAGCGGTTCACATCACTTTAGAACATCGAATTGAACAATTAACCTTATAATTGGAGCGTGCCTTTCGTAGGAACCGGTTAGGGTTAATTCACTGCAAGAGTAACTCATTAATCATTAGTAATTGCACCAGTTAATTAAGTCGTTGCGAGAGGCGACCGTACCGGGCGGCTAGTTAATCTTCGTAGTTAGAACGGATAGAGCGAACGTTCGCCGGTCTTAAACCTAAGGGTAAGGAGTTATGGTGGTGTCTTAGTAATTTATTGAATGAGAATTGAAATCCGCTGATCGCCAATGCTCTGGGGGACGAAGGGGGATTCAAAGTCTAAGTTCGTTTGTCATCTCTGTTTTCAAACCGTAATTTCCAATCTGCTTTAGTTTAATTTTTAATTTCTCTGCATTTCTTAGAATTAGAAGTCGTGGAACTCACACCACGCACAACTTGCTTGAATTTGAGTATTTTGCCAGTTTTGAAGTAGTCAATCTTAGAAGACCCTGGAATACGATCTGCTTAGCTCTTTTTAGCTTTGTAGTATTTGATCACCGCTCTGTAGCGTTCATCAAATTGGCACCGTTGCCGGGGACTTCTTTTGATTGTTCGAAAGAAGAACTGGCAATATATTCTTCTACTTTCCATCTTTCACCTTTCCATCCACTTCGATTTTACACTAGTTTTGTTTGTCTTTGTTATCTGTAGGTTTACAGGTGTATGCCTCACCGTCCTTGGACTCGCTCTCAAACCGAACAGGCTAAGAGTGCAGAGAGACCAGGCAGTTCTGCTCCACCTCTACGATCACAGATTCTGAAGAAAGGCAGATCCAATCCATTCATCACTCCGATCAAGATCGAGGAACTGAAGGAGAGTTCCTCGTCTCCCAAACTTCACCTGTACCGTCATCTTCATCCGCTTCATACACCGAGTCACTCTCACCTCCTCCATCTCCCGCCATGGATGATAGATTACCACCACCACCACCAAATGACGATCAACCGCCGCCGCCACCACCTGCACAAAAGAGTCTAGCAGACTATAACAAGCCGAGCGCGACTAGCGTTCGATCTGCCATTGCCGTTCCGCGCATTGAAGGAGATCCTCACTATGAGATCAAGATTCCATTCTTGACTATGATCTCTAGGGATTTACAGTTTGAAGGCAGGCCCCTAGACAATCCGTGCACTCATCTTGCAGACTTCCTTGATCTCTGCAGCACTTTCAAGAGCGAAAACCTCGACAAAAACACTCTTTGTCTGAGATCTTTCCCGTTCTCTCTGAAAGGCCCTGCTAAGAGGTGGCTTACTGGCAAACCACCTGGCTATTACACTGATTGGGATACTCTGGCTCAGGACTTCGTTGAAGAATACTTCCCTCCGGCCAGAACAACCGCCATCAAGGACAGCATGGCCAGATTCTCCCAGAAGAAGAGAGAAGAACTTGGAATCGATTCCAAGAACTTCTCTACACCTGCCCTCATCATGGATTCGAGCAGAGACAGTTAGCTAGTCTTTGCTCGTGGACTTCGAGAAGAATCCGCCAAGTGGGTCAATTCTCTAGCTGAAGGGGATTGCACTACACTAACACCTGAAGCTGCTCTTCTTCACTTCGCAAACTGTGCGTCCAAGTCAAGGAACTGGGAACGACAATCTGAAGGATCAAGGAGCAAGTTAGATCTCAAAGCTACACTAAAAGCAGAAGTAGAGAAGCATTTGAAGAAGTCTACCACACCGATCAAGCACCGGCAGCCTCTGTCTACGTTGCCGATTGCGAGTGGTGTGGAGCTTGCGCACATAACGGAGGCCGTTGTCAGAATTTTGGTAAGGCAAAAGTCTGGTCTGCCGAAGAGGTAAATTTCATCCAACAAGGCTTCGTCAATAATCAGAATGGTTATGCTGGCTACCGTAACTTCTGACAGCAAGGGAACTATCAAGACAGACCTCCCTACAATGTTGGCGCCAACCATAACCAGAACCAGAATAACTGCCCGGCTGGTCCAGCTCAGGATCAGAAGCCTAACCATCCACCGGCAGGTGTCTACCAGCCGCCGCATCGCAATCCGGGTAATTATGGAACTGCTCCTGGCAATCGCCAGAATCAATATCTTAATAATACCTATCCAGGGCAGCATCATCAAAGAGAGAAACAATGTCAGTGACCTGGATAAGAAGCTCAGCCAGATCATCACAAGACTCGATGATCATGACAGCCAATTCAAGGCTCAAGCTCTTCTCAATCAAGAACAGATAGCATCTGGACAAAGAATTGAGCAAGCCGTGAACAATATCTCGAGCATGCTAGCATCTGGTCGACCATTTGGCCAACTTCCAAGCCAGACAGAGCCGAATCCGAGAAAGGAGCAAGCCAAGATGGTAACCGCTCGAAAACTCCCAAACTTAATTGCTGATGCTTGTTCTGTCTTACACAGGATCGCTGAAACTCCGGAGGAAGAAGAAGAACAGGAACCGGCGCCTAAGGAGGAAGATCCTCCTCTTGCACCGTACGTCGTGAAACCTCCTTTTCCCAAGAGCATTGCTGCCAAATGCAAGGATCGAGACTGGCATGAAGGGGAACAAGGAAGGATATCCTGACATTCGTATTAAGAAACCTGCCTCTCCATATCCAGCTAAGTTATCTGATCCTGGTTCTTTTACTTTGCCTTTGGTCATCAATGATGTTGAGATTGAACGTTGTTTAGTTGATCTAGGAGCGTCTGTTAATGTCATGCCTATGAGCCTGTTTGAAAAGTTAAACCTAGGAAAACTTGAACCGCCTAGTATGCAACTTGTCTTTGCTGATAGATCACTTAAAACCCCTAAGGGAGAGATTAAATATGTTGTTACTAAATGTGGTCGTTCACGTTCTTAGCTGACATGTGATTATGGATACTAGTATAGATGATTCAAACCCTTCTCATAGGTCGACCTTTCATGACTACTACTGGAATGAATATTAACGTTCCAAATGGTTCTTTAACTCTAAGGGTTGGTAAAGAAACGAAAACGTTCCGTCTTAAAGATGGCATGAAATATGACTCTAAGAATGAAGAATCTCACTGCCTAGCTGTTGAAACTGTGGAGTTGACTTCGGTCAACTCCGTTACTAATGCTTCTTCCAGTGTCTCTAGATCAGTTGTTGCTGCAGATATTAAACAGGTTATTAAGAAGCAGCCAGAAACTTCGGTTCAGAAGCCGCTCAAGAAGAAGAAGAAGGAACTGCAAGCCTCTTCAAAGCCACCGAGCACAAAACCGAGCAGACCTCGGGAAAGAACAAGAAGACGAAGACCCAAATGGTCTGGAGGCCAAAAATTCGCTGTCTTCCACCGAGTCAGCTGCACCACCAATTAGTTCCGAGAAACCGGGCCGGAACAAGTATGGAAGGAGAAGCCGAAAGCATCTCCTAAGGAAATACTGACGATCACCGATCCTGGTGATACCAAGCCGAAGATAAAAGAAAAGAAGAAGCCGACAGTCCTCATTCCTTCCATCGTAACACTCAAGAAGGATGACCTCTCCAGAGAACTGTTCGGACCGTTCAAGTTCGTCGATCATCTTCCCGATGGACGTACCAAGCTGCTGCATGCGAATGGGAAGAGATTCACGCTTACCGGAGAAGTCCCGAAGCTGTACTTCATGAACTCCGACGCGAGCGTTAAGGAGAATCTAAGTTGGGATGTCTCCTAATACCGTCCAGGTATCGTCCAGCTGAAGGACGTTAATAAAAGAGCGCTTCGTGGGAGGCAACCCACGGCTGGAGTCCGTTTTTAATTTTTGTCGAACTTAGTGTTTTAGAGTCGGTTCGGGGAGCCAAAAGTGTCAGTTTGTTTGATTTATTATTTTTCTTGTAGAGTCTGTGTGTCATAGAGTCAGTCGCAAGTTGATTGAGGTCGTTCCGATTTTTGTGGATTTAACTTTGATTTTCTGAAGTTGGTCGGCTTTGCAAAAATATTTTAACCGAACAGTTCAAAATTTTCGGAAAATTAAATCCTATTTTCGGCGAAATCGTTTTAGAATTTTCGAACCCGGTCTCCTGTTTCATATTTTCGGTTCGAAAGTTGAGTGTTTTCGGCGAGCCATTTTAACTCCTATTTTCGGCAAAACACCTCTTTATTTTGCCGAAAATACCTTGAAAATCAGCCAAAATTTCACTTTAAAAACTCAGTCCATCCTCTCTCTTCCCTTATCTCATTTTCGAACATAAAACCGAAAACCCCCCTCCCCTTTTCTTTTTTTTCAAATCGCCCCGCCACCCCTCTTTAAAACCGCCGTCGCCCCGTTTCCCACCGCCGCCGCCATCGCCAACCGCCGCCACCCCTTTCCCCTCCTCTTTCCGATTCCATCGAGCCCTAGAACAGCCAAATCGGAGCTCTACAGCTCCAGTTCACCGAAACCCTCGTTTTCAAAGTTTCTCACCGATTCCTCCCAACCCGTTCATTTTTAGCAGTCATGGCTTCAAGGTAAGTTGTAGAACTTTTCAATACGAATCTTTTGACATATGGATTGCTGAATTTCGTCGGGGTTGACTTTCGGTTGACTTTCGGTTTGCCTCGATTTGCGTTCGACTATTTTCGTGTGAACTAGGTTAGCTGAACTTATAGAACTGTTCTAGCATGCTTAGGGAGTTCCGTGCTTAATTTCCATATCATTTGATCATGTGTTGCTATGCATACGATTGATTCTTTGTTATGTTGACTTGTGAGACATGTCGGTTTGACCATGAACTGTATTTGATCGTTTGGCTGTCGTTTGTGTCATTCTCGTTCAGATTATCATGCTTGCCATTTGAGATCATATTTTACCGTCATTCCCCAAGTTGTGATAGTCTTGCCATGATTAGGCTTCATTGTGCTATAAATGTTGACTTTCTAAATGTCGGTTTGACTTTTTGAACTCTGATTGTGCTTATCCGATTCTGGCTGTTCCTAAGTATGTATTTTACTGTCTATGATTACCGATTTTTCCGCTTTGCTTACCCCACTTAGTTTCCCTCATTTCTTTGTGAAATTGAGTTTTTCTACTAAGTGTGGGGTAGGGTTTTAGTTGACTAATCTGGTTTCATTCTGGTTTTAGGAACACCACTTATGAGCGCAGGACTAAGGCGCGACTTGATGGCGCCTCGAGCTCAGGAGCTGCCGCTCCCGTCACACCCGCCGTTCTAGGTCCTCCACCGCACTCCTCGTGGGCTGGATACCATCGCACTATAGCTCGTCTACCAGACTTCTACTTCGAGTGCTTCCAAAAGATCGAGCACATTCGGGGAGCTGACGTGCGCCCTCTCTCCATGGAGTCCCACTTCGATCACGACGAGGACTACCACCGGAATGTGCATGACGCCCTAGCACCGGCAGGTCTCCTAGAGCTGACCACCATCACTGCCGAGTTCCCAGACATTGCCCTCCAGGAGTTCTGGGCAACCTTTGATCTGGATGAGCACAAGAGGAAGCAGCGCCAGAAGGTTGTGACCTTCTATCTTTGTGGGGTGTACAGGCAGCTCACCTACGATGAGTTTCCTGCTCATCTTGGCATCCCCTACGAGCATTATCACGATCATCATCTAGACTGGGGCGAAGATGATAACGAGGAGGAGTACCACGCACTCTGGAGCCACATGACAGGCGTACTGGCGATCACCTCGGGGCGAACAACTCAGTTAAGTCTCTCTCTCACCCGCTCTTTAAATTTATTCATATGGTTTGGCGTAGGTCGCTTTTATATGTTCCAGATAAGGATCACCACCATATCCTCAAGGAGGAGCTTATGCTTCTTCGAGCCATCCGAGAGAGGGTACCCTCTACACCCCGACTGGGTACTGGCTCGCATCTTCCGCCAGAAGACCAGGGGAAGACGCCACCTCGCAGACTCTTGGGGGGTAACTTCATAGGGCAGCTCATGCCTCTTCTTCGGCATCAGCCATGAATATGGCCCGAACATTCCACGACACCGAGTTAGGACTGTTGGAGGAGACTTAGCGGTTGAGTACGACTTAGAACTCGACCTCAGTCCCCATGTAGCAGCAGATCCTCCACTCTAGCCTATGGTCGAGTCGGAGGAAGAAGATGATGCTGAGCAGGAGCAGCCCCAGCCGCCGCCAGAGTTCCAAGACTATATACCCTCCCACATCATCAGGTAGGGTATGCTCACCAGTCGCCGCCGCACATTCCCGATCCACACCAGGCGTCTCCCCAACAGCCCCGACACCACCCCGCGGATGTTGGAGAGTTGTACGAGCGACTGCAGGAGTGGCGCATCACCGACAACGCCACTCAAGAGGCGCGATGGACTATTATGCAGCAACATATGCGCCGCGCCGACAGGCGGTATGAGGCACAGCTGGCGTGGCAACGTCAGCTCGGCGAGCACCTCCACTTTCCACCTCCCGGTACACCGGACGAGCAGTGATCGGGTTGTATTCCTTTTTGGTGTCTTCTTTTTATTTATTCTTTTCGGATTTCG